>PVKE010000290.1:0-80494 GCA_004027555.1 Craseonycteris thonglongyai
GGGGGCTTTACATTCTGCCTGAGGGTCTTGGTGAGTAGAAGAGGTTCTTCCCATGAGAAGAGTAAGGAATCCATTGCAAAGATGCCCCAGTGTCCCACCCTTCCTGGTGCCCATGCCATCTGCAGTGTGATAGAGCTGTTTCCTCACTGCTTGGGTCTGGGCCCGCCTTGTGACTTGTTTTGGCTGATGAGGGCCGCGAAGTGACATTGATAATTTTGAGCTAAGGCCTTAAGAAGCCTTGTACACTTTCACTTGCTCTCTTGGGCTTCTCCTGAGTGCTCTTCTTTGACTAGGCCTTGTCCTTGGCTCTTGCTGAGCTCAGCTCAGCAAGATTCCTGTCCAGCCAGTTTAGCAAGACTCTACCCTACCATAGCTAACCAAGTTCCTCCTGGTATGTTTTCATCCACTGACTCCCTCACCATGCCCATCGGCTATAAATCCCCAGATGCCTCCATATTTCAAGTTGATTTTAATCTGTCTCCTATTACAACAGTCTTGACTCTTATTGAAATAGTATTGAATAATCTTCTCCTTGACTGTTTAACTCCATCCTGTGCATGTTTTCTTTGAGCTCTTCCATGAGAACAAGTCAGAATTAGCCTATTGGAGGATGAGACCACATGGAGCAGACTGGAACCCTCCCTGCAAGGCCATCCTAGACCAGCAGAATGGCACAGCTCAACCCGGAGGCGCATGAGAAACAGTACATGGCTGTTGGTTCACACCACTATGATTCGGGATGATCTGCAGAAATACTGTGTCAATAGATGACAAGTACACAGAAGAAAAGGTACAAGAAGCAGAGCAGAAGGGCCTTTTGAAAGACCCTGTGTCCTGAGCTCCTTGCATCCTGCAGGGTTCATAGTTTATGGTTCTTATAGCATTAGTGAGGGACAGTCCTGCTCTGGCTGCCACTCCTGGAAAGGGGGAGGCAGGAAATGGAGCCACAGCTCACAATGTGGTCCTGGATCCTGCAGTTACCAGGTAGCAATTGAGAGTCAGGGAGGATGGCATGTTTGGCAAGAAGGGAATGGTTGGTGCCAGGGTGACCATAGTGGTATGGTATATGCCAACCAGGGAACAACGAGGTCCTACATTCCAAATCACTTTCTGTGAACACACTGGGACTGAGCTGTTAAAAGCAGGCTGATGATTATGAAACACAGTAGACTCTCAGTTAGCTAACACCCATGGGGACAGATAGATGTCAGATCAGTGTAAGTAGACTCTGCCATTTTGCAGGTTGCTTGAGAGAACTGGTTTCCTGAGTTCAGTTCACAGAGAGTCTACTGCATGCTTGTCCAACCTGTGGCCCATTGGCTGCATGCAGCCCAACACAAATTTGTAAACTTACTTAAAACATTGTAAGTTTTTTTGCAAGTTTTTTTTAATTTTTATTTTTTTAGCTCATCAGCTATCATTAGTATAGTGTATTTTATGTGTGAACCGAGACTCCTTCCAATGTGGCCCAAGGAAGCCAAAGGGTTGGACAGTGTGTTAGGGCCATACCTTGTACCCTGCCTCGAATGTTCCCCTCCCAGTCTGGGCCCCACCCTGCCCTGGGCCTATTCTCCCACACAGCTTCTCTACCTTTCTCAGCCCTTGATTTATTGTTTAATCATGGTAAAATACATTTAACATAAAATTCACCACCTTAGCCATTTTTAATGTACACCTCTGTGGCATTAAGTACGTTCACAATGGCATACAACCATTGATGCGATCTCTGCAACTTTTTCATCATCCCAAATGGAAATTCAATACTCTGTAAACAATAACACCACATCCCTCCCTCCCGCTGGTGCCTGTAATCTCTACTCTACCTTCTGTGTCTATGGATTTGTCCCTCACATAAGTGGAATCAGGTATTTGTCTTTTTGTGTCTCTCAGTCCTTTATCCTTTCAAAAGTTGTTTTAAGAATCTGAAAAGCAGCCCATCAGGGATATGAGAGCTGCACTTTCCTTTGTACCCATCACCCCCACCCCCACCCCCACCCCCACCTGCCCCTGCAAGAGTGGGTATGGATATCCCTGTCCCCATCAAATCTCCAAACAAAACAAAATAAATCACCCTTCCCAACCAAGCTCCTGAACAGGGGCTATGAGGACACCCCGTTCTGCCTGTTGAGTCAGCTGTCCTCACTCTCACCACCTGCTCCCTCTTCCTCCAGCGAACGGGAAACTGTGGTGTACTGAGGTCACTATAAGCCTCAGGGTTTCTCACCACCCCCAGGACAGGGCCCACACTGCTGCAGTAGCCTCAGGGTGCCCCACCCAGCTCTAAGTCAAAAGCGTGATGGATAAGCATCGTGTCAATAGCAGAAGCCCTGGCTTCAGGTCAGTTGGACTCAGACCCATCCTGTGGGGCCAGAACAATCTGGTGGAGGCTGAGATCTCTAGGTAGCTTGTTTGCATGAGTTGATGAGGTGAAGGAAAGGATAAGGAAAATGAAAACTATTAATAAATTTTCACTCTCTGCTGCCCTTCTATGCACCCTACACCCATTCATATACACTAATACACACACGCTCTGTCTCACACACTCTTACACACACACGCATTCCCACATACCCTCTCACACACACTCATACACACATGCTCACACAGACACTTGTTCTCACACCCCTGCCTCAGGGACTCAGTGTTTTTAAGACCTCAGGTGAGAGGGCTACTCCACACAGAAGTCACAGAAGACATTTTCAAGAGGACCCTGGGGGACATGAGCAAGGGACTCCAAGGTGAAAACTGAGAGGAGAGTGGGCACTCCTCTCATTTGTTTGAGAACACTGTGCTGCCCTGGTCCTTTGACACACTGGGGACAGTGCCTGGGCGCCAATGGCAAGGCAGCAGTGGCCCTCAAGGTGGTGGGGTGGCCTTGAGAGGCTTCAGAGACTGTGGATACCGAAGGGGGTAGGGGAAGTGGGTGAGGAGAAAGGGAAGTGTCCGGTATGGGGAAGGATTGTCACTTGTCACTTGTCAGGTGTGTGATGATGCCCATGGGAACTCTCGGGTTGCCTTTGATCAACTCTGCCCACATTGGGGACACCGGATAGTAAATTCTGCCTGGTCCTACGACATGGAAGTTATTTTTATTATGTGGCAAATCTGTCTCTTCATTATCAAGAATTCCCCGCCTCCCTTTCCGCATGGCCTTTCCCAACTCCTTTGCCCTCGTGGTTCCACAGTTGCCTCTGTTGAGGTGGCAGAGCCTGGGCACGTGATTCTGGGCTAGGGGTGAGGAGCTCTATTGAGCCCCAGTTAGTTCTCCCATCTTGAAAATGGGAAAGATAATGTAAACCTTGTAAGTTCATAGAAATAAATGGGAAAAAGTTATAGATTCATCATACATATACATATATACAGACCATATGTTTATGGTGCCTAGTATAGTACCTAGCACATAATAAGCTGTAAATGTTACAGCTTATTGATGTCCTTCTTATCATCCAGGGTGGCTGTTTATAGTGGTTGGTTTACCATGGCAGGAGCCTCGGAGTGTCTGAGTGCATGGAATGTGAAAATGAGGTAAAAATGACTTTAATATCTATTGGCACTTACATATTCAGGTGAGTGTGAAACAGGTAGTCACCCCAGAAGTCCTCATTCCTTCATTCAGGGAAGTTACATGCTCTGGATGTTCATACTCATAAGCACCAGGTTCACTTCCCCAACTCCAAAACTACTCAAACACTTTCGCTCTCTTCAAAACCCTCTCCCGCTTTTTGCCCTGCCCTCTCCCACTTAGATGGGCCTCGCCTATTACCTAAAAGCAAAATAGAAGCTGTCAGATGAGAACTCTTTCATCTTCTCAATCTCTTCCATGCTAATCTGCTCGCATTGGCTCATCTCTCCCCTTCTTTTCACATTCCAGGAACTCTTGCTCTCCAATTTAGCACTAATCCCTCTGCCTCTGCTCATCCCAATTCCAGCTCCTCCTGCCCTCTCAGGAACCTGACCACAGTGCTCTTTTTAACCTTTCCTTCTCAACCACGGCAGCCCCAGCAAACTCCAGGTACACTGGACCTGCCATATTTCGCACGTCCCGAGGCAACGTGCAAGACAGCAGGAGAGAGACCTGGAGAACGCAGGGCAGGGGCGAGGAACCAGGACTCTTCCCCACCAGTGGATGATGGCCGTGAATAATGACCGAGTCCCCGTTAGCATGTGGGGACACATCTGTGTTCATGACACTGCCCCAAATTCTTCTGGGTGGGCCCAGGGCAGCCAGCAGCATTTTCGGCCTGGGCTCGGATTGAGATAGCTGACAGGTGGCTGGTAGTTTGGGCACCTTTGCCAGACTTCCTGAGAGACCGATGTCAGGCCCTGTGCAGACAGCTGTGGGGCCAAATGGCAGGGGCTCTCCCTCTCTAGGCCAGTGGTCAGGGTGCTCTGCCCCAGAGTGGGAGGCCTAGGTGAGCAGTCCTGGCAGCCTGGCCCACGCTCAACACTTCCTGACCCTGCCCACAGGGAGAGAAGCAATAGGCATCTCTGGCAGGGCACCGTGCTGAGGGGAGTCTCCAGGGGCTGCCTGCGAAGACAGCAGTCCAGCTGAGTTCACCAGGGAATGAATGGCACTCCCACTGGTGGCTGTAGCTGACCTTCATGCCACCCAGCCAAAGCCTCAAGGCCGCGGGGACCTCAGAAGCTTCCACTAAGTTCCTGGAATCAGCACATGGAGGTAATCTAGGTTCAAAGCAGCCGCAAGGTTTCCAGGGTCCATTTGCCACCTCTCGCAGCTCCTGGGTCCCCTAACTGCAGCCAGTACCTCTGTCTGCCTGGCAGTGGGGGCGAGAACGAAGGGACCCCTCTAGGGAGCCACGGCGACTCCCCGGGGCTGGGTACGGTGTGAGTAAATGAGTCAAATCTCACCAGAATCAGGAGGAGACTACCGGCTGGAACCTAAAGAACCGTTGGGAAAGCAGGAAATGGGATCAAGGCATTTGGAGGTTCACTGCAGAAAGACACTTGCTTGTCATTGTCCTGGAGTTTCTCGATACCACAAACAACTCTGCATCCCGGGTTCCACTGTGAGGCAAGGACAGGCAGTCTTAGCCTTTCCCAATGTCCTACCCCATGCTGTGTGGCCCAGGGCTGCTGCAGTCCATCCAGCTAGGGCCAGGCTGCTGGGTGAAGCGGGCAACTTCAGATGCAAGCAATGCAGAGGCCAAGTGCAACTCCAACCTTCTTACGGGGTCATTGACAAGAAGGTTCTCTTGGAAATGGGAAAGCTTGGGCAATGGAAAGGCTCGCAGCAGAACCCCGGTGTCTCCGGCCAGCTCGGCCTCCCAGGCATTGCGTGAAGCTCAGCAGGCAAAGGGCTGGCTTCAGGCCCCTCCTACCTTGTCTCTCCCCAACAGTTTGGCCGGCTCGAAAGTAACTTCATGAGGCAACGAGGGAGAGGAGCTAGGAGCAGGCTATGGAAACCATTGCAAAATACAACTTCTAGATGTACACGGGCCTCTCTAAAATCCTTACTCTGACCCCTTCTAAGAGGTGACCACCTGCCTGGTCTCCACCAGGTAGAGATGGTTAGGGAGCTAGGTCCCTGACCCTCAGCCCCTTGCTCTGGCCTCTCCAAAGCTGTGGCCTGGGGGTTCTTGCTGCCTCTCTGGACTGCAGCTTCTGACCACCTCTGCTCATCCTGCACAGTGCCTATTCCATTGCTCATGATCTCTAGAGAACCCTCACACTCTCTACACCCCTAGACAACGATGACATGGCCTATGAGTCCTCTAAAGGGTCCGCCCACATCACCCAGGGTCCCAGCAGCCAGCTGCCCATGGGACAGAGTGGGGGTGGCATGCTCGTTTCTTTGGGCTTGTAAGGGGTTCAGGCGTTACCCCTAGTCCCACCCTCTGTCCTCCTCTCTCTTACCACGCAGCACCTCTGAAGGATTAGGAGCAGGCACACCTTTCTCTAGCTGCCTGGCAGAACACAGTCCCTGTGACCAGAACAATTCGAAAGGCATCCCTTTCTCTAAGCTTACGCCACAGCTTGACTTGGTGAATGAAGCTAGGGTTGAATCCTGGCCTGCCTCACGGCGGCCCCTCCACTGGGCACCCCAGGCAGGGCCATGCACTCCACAGTAATCCTGGGCCACCTAGACCCTGGGAATCCAAATGAGTTACTGTGTCTGCCCTGCTGGGTCCTAGATGCCATGTGTGTTATCCAATAGCTTCCTCAGTAAAGTGGGATTTTTCATTCATATCTTTGCTGACTCAGTTAAGTTCAGGTAATAATAACTGTTCCCACTTCTTGAACTCCTCTAGATGTTAACTGTACCATCTCATGTGTCCTCCAGAACCCCTCTGATGGGAAGTAATAACATCCCCTTCACAGCAGCACCCTCCAGTGACTGGCTGAGCTCTGCTGGTTCTGGCTCCAGAGCCCTGGTCCAGCCCTGCTCTGCCCTTCTCCCTTCCCTTCCCTTCCCTTCCCTCCTCTTCCCTCCCCCTCCCCTCCCCTTCCCTTTGCTCCCCTTCCCTCCCCTCCCATCCTCTTCCCTTCCCCTCTCCCTCCCCCTCCCTTCCTCTTCCCCTCCCCTCCCCCTTCCCCTCCCCCTCCCCCAGGGCCACGGTCTCTGGGCTCCTTCAGGGCCTTGTCCCTCCTATTCTGGGACCTCTTGCTTCTGGATGCATGCTCTTCCTGGGAAAACCTCTTGCCCACTGGCTGCCCTTGAAACCTGCTTCTGTCCTCGTCTCCAGTATGTACAGGGAAGGAAATGGGTCAATAATCTATGCCATTTGTGTCTTGTTTGTTATTTTGCAAATAAAAATAAAAATTGGTTTCATGGGAGAAGGCAGCTGCCTTAGGAAAACTTATATCTGACTTAGAATCTCATAAAACAGTATGTAGGCGTCACCAGGAACTTCCAGATGTGCCATAAAGGGGATTTACTTCTTTCTATTTTATTTTATTATTATTATTTTTTATTTTTGACAGAAAGAGACAGAGGCAGAGAGAAGAGGGAGGGCCCAGAGCAGTCTCCATAGCAGTCTCATCAGTTTTCGATATAGTTCACGCCACAGGTTGACACGGGGTTGTGCTGGGGAAAAATTGGGCTGGGGACTTCCCAAATGGGAGGCATGCCCCCGCAAGCTGGGGGCCGCCTACATGGGAAGCATGCTCCAGCTCAGCAAATGGGCCTGAACTGGCTGGGGCCAGGATTCAATCCTTGGCCCCCAGGGCTGCAAAACGAGCCCTCAACCTGCTGAGCCATCCCAGCTTCCCCTTGCTTCTTTTCTTAAGCCAAGATTTAAAAAGAAATTATAGTGAGTGGTTCTGGCAGAAGATGCCATCAGCTTCCCCACTGGACTCACCGAGTTTTCTTTTTGGCCATCATTTATGATCAGTTCCTGCTCAGAAGCCCCTCGGAAGAAACTCCCAGGACCTCTGACGTTCCACGGGATGAATGCCCAGTTGGCGAAGACAGGGCCTGGATACCACCAGTTGAGAGCCGCTTCAGGGTCAAGTTCATTGTAGCCAAACCACTTTTTTTTTTTTTTTTTAAGTGTCACATGATCTTGGTCGTTCTCATTCTTTCCTGATGCTTTCGAGGGAGATGGTTTATAGGTAAGTCCCATCCTCGCTAGGCATATCTCTATGGTTCAACCACTGTTTGCAGACTTTCTGTACTATCTGTTTAGAAGTCTGGATGGGTTCTTCCTGGGGTGGGGTCTTTCTGAGAAAGCACTCTTGCATTCTGAATTGGGTTCCTTTGGTAGAAAGAGGAACTTATCATTTTCTTCACCTATCTTTTGCTTTGTTTATAGTTGTGTTTGTTGTTGTTGTTTACCTCAGGTCTGCCTTGCAGTTCTCTACTGGAAGCCACCTTTTAGTTGGTGTTAATGCTATGTGACTCAGGATTCATAGTTTTGATGCTTCCTGCTTTCTGGGCCCCTCAGCAGTCACCTACCAGGTCCTGCTGTGACCTGGCCAGCATTCTCCTCAACAGCCTCCATAGCCCCTGGGACATGAACTCAGGCCATCTCTGGGAGAGGTGAGCCCACAAACCCATTTCTTTGAAGAACTTCTTCCATCACTGGACAGATAACACAATTAGCAGTAACAGAACTACCTGGCTGGCATGTGCTTTGTTCTGCAGCCTCCCCCTCCCCCACAGTCACAGATTGCAGGGTGCGGGTGACTAGCTGTTGGGTTCTGATGAGGTATGAAGGTTGGACGGAGAGGGCTGGCTGTTAGATACTGAACCGGAAATGTCTGAGAGAGAGATAAAGGCTTCAGCAGCAGAGGCAATAAACAGTTTTGTTTGCTGTTAGGGGGTGAGGGGGACAGGACAGAGTCACATGCCGCCTGCTCCCACATCCGCAATGCGGGGCCTGCGGTATGGAGTCATTTACATGGAGTGGCCGCCCCAGAATGGACCTGCTGGGACAACCAAAATCGAGAGAAGTGCACAGCCCAGTGTGAGGTGGGGATGGCCTGCTTTCACCGGGTCCGACTAGGGGCAAAGGAGGGAATAGTGACTTCTACAAGTGGCACTGGGCTGCTACAAGCTCAGGCCCCAAGGGCAGGTGCTCGGGGGGCAGGGGACCAGGCAGGGGACCAGGCAGGGCGCACGGCGCCGGGAACGGGTGGCTGTTGCCTGCTTCCTCTACAGTGTGGCTGCACCAGCCTGTGTGCTCAGCTGCTCCTCTCTCCTGCCTGACTTCGCAGCCAAGGCTGACTAGAGGAGAGGCGCCAGGGTACCCCAGGCCAAGCTGGGAACACCCAGGAAGTGCTCTCCAAGGAGCTGGGCAGGGCTTTCCCAGCTGTCTGTGCTTCGAGGCAGGTCTGAGGGTTGTAAGGGGCATGCCCCTGCCCCTGTGGTGGCATGTGGAAGAGCAGAGCCTCAGAGTCTTCTAGAAGGGTCTGCTGAGAGGCCTCCTTCTCTCCACACAGGCTCAGGCTGAGTCCTTGCCAAAGCACAAAGCGAGGGAAGCGTCTGAGATGTAGCATCACCACGTGGCCGTGAGCTCCGCGCCCCACCCCCATCCCATCTCAGCCGCCTTCCCCTCAGAAAGCTCAAGTTATGGACAAGCAAAAGGACTCCTCTTGACAAAAACCTTTCATCCTTAGCCCCCTCCCCTATTAAAACCATGAAAATCCCCCACTCAACAACTCTGTGAGGGTAAGTGGGAGGGGGAGGGGAAGGAGGGAGGAGGCATGAAATATATGGTGAGAGAACTGACTCTGGGTGTGAGCACTCAATGTAATACACAGAGGATGTTACGTACAATTGTACACCTGGAACCTAGGCAATTCTTCCTAACCAATGTCACCCCCAAAATAAAAAGGGGTAAAAAGAATAGTTTTAAAAAATCCCCAGACCGAAACAGAATTTAAAATTTAAGGTGAATCTTCTTAAGAAAATAGAGCAATAATTTAGGTTCATCTTGTAAATGATAAAGCCAAGTAAATCACCCCCAATTCAAGACTATGAGCTCGATTTTAAGACCCAGGAAGGATGCCGGTCCGGGCCAGCAGCGTGTGTGTCACCCATGGGATGCCCCCGTGAGCTTGGCAGGAGGCTCAGGCAGACGCAGGGTGGGAGCTCTGCAGGCCATCTCTACTCAGTGGCTCCTGCCTCTGAGAGGCTGCCCACCCACCAGGCACTCACCAGGGAGCTGCGTAGGCCGAGTGCCAGGGGGGCTCATCCGAGCTGCAAGTGACAGCACTGAGAGAGGAAGGTCAAGGGCACACTATATTTAAGGTGACGGAGACGCTTTAAGCTGTCTGTGCTTCCTTCTCAAGTTCGCCTCATAAATACTAGGTGCCCCTTCAATAATAGTTGGTCTAGCCAGAGATCACATTCATCATAGCCCCCAACAAAAATCACTGTTTTAAACTGAGTCTGGCTAAGGAAATTTGTTAGCAGAATATCTAGGACTAACCCCAATAATAGCTACAAACTCTGGAGAAGGCCCCTGTCCTGTTTGCTCTTTCACCAGCAGCTCCTTGAATCTCTGCATCCTGTGTGACTCTCAGATTCTTCCAAGTTCTGCTAAGTAAAGCTGAATATGCTCAGTTCCCATCACACGTTCTCTCCAGCGACGTGAGCAGCTCTGCATCCATGTGTGAAATCTCAAGTGGGGATGGTGGCAGATGCATCAGTAGTGCAGGGCAAGGGGTTACTAGTGAGAAATGTCTAAACATACACAGACATGCGTATAAAAACGATAAAATATTTTAATTATTTTTTCTTTTTACACGGCCACAGGCTTTCTTCAGTCAGGTGAACCCCGGTGGGCACACGTCTCTTGTGGCTATGAGGTGATGGTGTGGAAACGTGCCTCAGTGCAGGCTGTCCCAGTGAGTCAGTACAAGTCACGATTAAAATCCTGCACTAACAGCCTTGAGTACATGGTGGTGATAAGAGTCACTGTCTCCATCAAGGGACACAACCTCAGAACCAGACGCAGTTTGTCCCAGCTGTCAAAAGCCTCAGAACACCAGTCATGTCTTACCCCTATTCTGGATTTGTTATAAAATGCTTTATATGTACATCTATACATAGCACAGTGAATGTGCTTATTATGCACTCTAACATAGAGCACCGGATACACACGCACCATGGAGCACAAGCCCAGGTCCTCAAGGTGGGGCAAGAGTGAAGGTTGGATAGATGGAGGCACGCAGTGTGCTGGCAGCAGCTACAGGGTGCCTCACTCCACGCCTTTCCACGAGACCCACCCAACACCGAGGACTTGTCTTCTTTGTCCCATGGATGCTAGGAGCAGTAACAGAAACGTCATTTTCTTAGGGCAGAGGATGTCAGGTAATCGGGTACTGAGAGAGTGACTGTTATCCAGAGATGATGTAGAAATAATTGCCGAAGGTCAGCCTGGCTCATGACCCCAGGCTGAGGTCTGCTCTACAGAGGGTGGGGCTGGCCCTGGGGACAGTCAAGGGCTGATGAGGTGTCTCTGACACACACACTGTCACACTCACTCATGCACCCTCCCCTCAGGAGAAAGTGCACTTCAAACAGCTGATACAAAAATAAATTGGCACGCTCTTTTGACACAGTGAAGGTGTGTATATCTTTTAAAAGCTTTCCCCTAACCCCTGCAACTTCTCTTCCTCTCTCTGCTCTAGAACTTCCCAGCCTGAGTTGGAGCAGGTTTGAAGAGAAGGCCCTGGACCACGCTTGCAAGGTGTGTGCGTGCCCGGGAGGAGGACTTGGGAGGAGCTGGCTACCAGCTCCGGCTAGTGGTGACCTGGAAGGCTGGGAGGGCCTCTGCTGTCTTCTGCACGGTCTCCCCTCCCCTCACCGAGTAGTGAACAGCTCATAGAGTGAAAAGTCTCGGCTCACCAGACTGAAAAGTCCCTGAAAAGTTTCCGGTACTGCTTCTACACAAAAATAGGGTGAGAGGACAAAAGTTGGGTAGGTTGAGTTCTATTTTTGCATTTCCAGTAGTAAGTGCTGCTTGACCGAGCTCAGAGAAAGTGGTCCCTGGCCCTCCCGAGGGGCCTGTGCTAGGAGCTCTGGACCAGGCGTCTGTAATGGGGCATAACTTCGTGCTCTGGCAAATGAAGGGCAAATTCCAAGGCCACTAACACTGGGAATTCAAAGGCAATCAGTTCTCGTCGATTCAGCCGGAACTTCTCTTCCAGCTTCTGCAACAGAATTAAAGAAAACCAAAAGAGCATTTTAGCTTTGAAATCTAAATCCTGGGCTTCCTCTACGTGTAACCTCTCTATCCATCAGCCAGTGAGTGTTTACAGAGAAGCTCACTGTTGGCAAGACTGGGGGCCTGGGGGGAAGAAAGGGAGGCATCAGCTAGCTGTCTTCCTGAGCTAGGTCCTGGGGAAGAAGGAACTGAACCTTCCTGAGGACTCAGTTTGCGGAAGCCTCACATACATTCCATGACTTCATTTCATCTCTCAATAATCTCAAAAGGTTGATATCATATTTATCACCATTTTCTAGATGAGAAAACAGGCTTGTATGGTTAAGTAATTTGACCACAATGACATGGGCAGTAAGTGGCAACACTGAGTTTCAAATTCAACTGGGACTCAAGCTCTACTGTTACAACACGGTTATTCAGGCTTAGAGGTACAACTGAAAATATAGCAAATCATTGGCAACAATAATAATCTCATGCCTGAGGACCCTGGTGAGGTGACCTCACTTACAGAACCTCACACAACTCGCGTATCTGAACAGGCTGAAGGCCCAGGGGTCACTCCTGCATGACCTCTTGCTGGGGTAGGAATGAAGGAGGAAGGATCAGGGTGAGGGCAGGTTATGAAGGCCTCATTTTTGCTACAGCACTTTCTACTTTGGCTTAAACTCAACTGTTAGCTTAATAATAAAAAATGTCACCAACAGAGTGGCTGGTGACAGCATTCAGTTTATAACTGGGATGAAATATTGTATTAGGTTAAGTGCTACCTCAAATGGCTTGTCAAACCATTACCATTATGTTATATTCTGCATTAATACTGCCACATTTTGCTGGGTGATATTTTACCCAACTATGATTACATATGCATAGTATCACTTATAAGTTTATTAGTATTTGGTACTTCTAAAGATTCATTTGATAAGCAAATATCTATGCCATCCTATTGAATCTCAGCTCAGATTTGGTATCCAAAGATAGCCCCCAAGCCAGATGATTTTGTAACAATTCTTAAAATCAGTAAAGCACTGATTTTAAAGAATACCCCTTCTTCCATTGATGGATAAATGGATAAACAAAATGTGATGTATTCATACAGTGAAATATTATTCAGTTTTAAAAAGAAAGGAGGGGATGCCAGGATAGCTTAGTGGTTGAGTGCTTGTCTTGCAATCGGAAAGTCCAGGGCTCAATTCCTGGCCCCGGCCTGTGCAAACCCGTTTGCTGAACTGTAGTACAACTGGTAATCGCCAGGATGGCTCAGTGGCAAAGGTTCTCACCTCCCATGCGGGAGGTCCCCAGTTTGGTTCCTGCCTCATACGGCCCCACATCCACCTGTGTGGAATGAAACCATATCACCACTAATGATGTATAACTATGGAGACTGCTCTGGGCCCTCCCCCTTCTCTCTCTCTCTCTCTCTCCTTTTCTCAAACAAAATAAAACCTTAAAAAAAAAAAGAAAGAAAGAAAGAAAGGAAATTCTGGCAAAGCTACAACACAGTTGAACTATGATGACATTCTGCTGAATGAAATAAGGCAGACACAAAAAGACAAATGTTGTATGAGTCTACTTACAGAAGGTACCTAGAACAGTCACAATCATAGAGACAGGACATGGAATGGTGTTTGCCAGGGGCAGGGAGAAGAGGGATGTGAAGTTGTTATTTAATGGGTATGGAGTTCAATTTTGCAAGATGAAGGAGTGCTAGAGATGGATGGTAGTGGTTGCAAAGCAATATGAACATACTTCATACCACTAAACTATATACTTAAAAGTAATTAAAATGGTAAATTAAAAAGAAAAAAGAATACTCTTTTTTATGTGGGGAGTAGCTACATTAGATCCCTTTCCGCTTTTTCTCCTTTGCCATTGAAGACAGCTACACAGCTAGACACATGGGGCATTGTAGCAGCCATTCTTTCATTTTCTGTATTCTGACATTATGACATCTTGGAGTCTTGCTGACCCTGCAGGGACTGCCCCTCTCAGGTTTTGCCAACTCTCAGAGAGTGCACTTTTCAAATGAAAACCAACCAGTGCAGAGCCCACATTCCAACTGACCCCTCTACTGGTTCCCACCTCCAGGCCTCTATCCACCTGTCCTAATTACTTACTCCAAACAAACAGGCACAACCTATCTGCCTCAGAACCTGCTGAAGTTATTCAAAATAGCCAATCTTAATTAAGCCTGCTCACCCTGCCTCATCCACTCCTTCCCGCAGAAACCATGATAAAGGCTCCTGCCCACAGCTCCTCTCTCTCCCTGTGTCCCCTGGCCTGACCAACCCGGTACTTCCTTGCATGGCTCATGGTGGCGTGGTCTGGCCCCTTGTCATGAACTGAATATTTGTGTCCCCCTAAAATTCCTCACATTGACATCCCAGCCTGTAAGGTGATGGTATTGGGAAGCGGGGCTTGTGGGAGGCGATTAGGCTTAGAGGAGCTCAACAGGCTGCACACATGACATGATTAGTGCCCTTGCAAGAAGCCAGAGTGCTCTCTCCTCCTCGCCTTCTGCCCTGTGAGGACACAGCGAGAAGCCAGGACGGGCTCTACACCAGACACCAAAGGTGCTGGAACTTGGATCTTAGATTCCATCCAGCCTCCAAAACTGTGAGAAATGAACGTCTGTTGTTAAGCCACCCAGTATTTTGTTATGGCAGCCTGAGCTAAGACACCCCTCCTCGTGAGAACTGTAACAAATTCTATTTTTTTTTTTAATTATTTTTGAGAGAAGGTGAGAGAGAGAAGGGGTAGGGCTCAGAGCAGTCTCCATAGTTGTGTATCATTAGTTGTGACATGGTTTCATTCCACACAGGTGGATATGGGGGCGTGCGGGGTGGGAACTGAACTGGGGCCTCCACATAGGAGGCAAGAACCTTTCCCATAGTACCATCTTGGTGGTTACCAGGTGTGCTGAAGCTCAGCATATGAGGTTTGCATGGACTGGGGTCAAGAATAGAACCCCCAACCTCACCATTGTGAAGCAAGTGCTCAACTGCTGAGCTATCCCAGCACCCCCAACAAACTCTCTGTTTCATGGCAATTGTGTCCTGATCTGTTGGCTTTACTGCACCTCAGATTTTCTATGAATGCACTGTATTTTGAAACAGGCATTCATATATTAATCTAAGGAGATCAGTATTTTCTCTCTTTGATGTGGTGCTCCTTTAAAAGGAAGTAGAAAACACTCAGTCAAACCCACACCCTTCCCCAAAGAGAAGACAACCACAGCTGCAGGAAGCCAAGATCTGCTGAGCCAATGTGTCTGCTCTGCGGGTCACAACGCCCACAAGACCCCATGCCATTACAGTGGTTTCTGTGGCTGTGAGAACAACACTGGACTGAAGTGTGTGCAACCCCAGCCATCAGGACACAGGCTACTTACATCAATTAAATGCTTGACTTCATGCTTTTTGAGGTCACTTCCAATTTTGGCTGCTAACAGCACACATGCTCCGGCACAAAGTTTCCGGTTCTGTTTGTTTAGCTTTCCCTTGAGAGCGAGCTTCTCAAAGTAGACAAAGGCCATAGCGACCGTGGGTTCCTCGAAGCCACAGTCCTCCTGAGCAAGCTTCCGCATCTCTCGCTTCAGACTGAGGGAAACAGGGAGGAGGGAAGTCTTGTTAGAGCTTGGAGTTTCAGGGACCCCAAAGAAAAAAGACTACTTCATCTTAAAAGCATTTCCTCTTTCTCATTCCCAGAAGGATGACGTGGAATGGGATTAAATCCCTATGAGTGAGAAAGTTACATAATGTGTGAGGAACAAACTCAACTCGCTGAAGCTTCCGACCCCTCTGCTGGTTAAGTTCTGTAGACTACGTCGACACAGGATACCAAGGGCCACACGGAGCCCTAGTGGGGGTCCAAGAGTTTCTCCGGAAACTAGGAGAGTAGTCCAAAGTGAAAGAGGGAAACTATGAGAACTACCATCAATCCAGAGAGATGAGTTAGAAATAAACTAGGTACTTGTCGTCAGCTTTACAAAATATTGGTGACATTCATTAACCACAGCAGGAGGAAGGCTGGACTAAGAGCATAATGACCAATGTGCTTAAGAAATCTGTCCAAAGTGTGAATACTTAGGTTTTTCTCACGTCCTTGGCTTGGATACACACACACACAGAGCAAGTGGACCAAGTATAAGTACTTAGTTTTTCTCACCTCTCTGACTTGGAGATACACACACAGCAAGTGGACAAAGTGTAAACACTTAGTTTTTCTCATCTCTTTGGCTTGGACACGGACACACACACACAAACACTTTGCTATCCTAGCACACAGATAGCACAAATCAGCTTCTCTCTGGCCCAGCAAGGCCAGTCCTCTTGACTATTTGACCGGCAGACATGAGTCACCACCAAGTCGATCCAATCACTATAGAGAAAATACAGGCCTGATTTTGCTTTGGCTGTTTGGCTAACTGCTTAAAGATAGGGCTTGGCTGTCACTTCTGGGAAGACGACTGTGGGTAAAGAGTTATCTCAAACCCCCTGATACCAACTCTTTTCTGTTTTGTCTACATTTGAGAAAGCAGAGAACCAAATATTTCCTATTTTCTGAGTTTTCTATAACATAAATCTTACTCAACTGATGAGCTATAGATAGTGTGAAATGACCCACCAAAGAAACCTCCTCCCAGGTCCTTGTCAGCTCATGTCAAGAGCTCGGCTTTCTGTCCTGCTTCCCTTGGCTCTCACATAGGGTTGTGAGGCAGCTGGCATTGCATGGGCCTCTTTTTGCTGAATGTGCCCATATTTCACTTGAACCATCATATAGAGCATGATCTTAAGGCACGCTTAGAGAGGGGATTGAAGGGAAAGTTCATACCTCCTTATTTTGCTGAGTGTTAACTTAATGTGAGGAAACTTCTCCTTGAAGGTCTCGTTCATGTCCTTCTTGAGATCTGAGGGCTTCACATAGTCGATTACTGTGGTCTGTAACAGATCAGGCAACAAGATCACTCCTTATAATAAGGGTCCTGGGTAATAATTATTTGCAGTTTATGGCCGACTGACAATTGTCAACAGCATCAACCCAGGTGAGTGACACAATAAGGGCTCCACTCAGTCTTGGAGCCCCAACAAAGCCATGGCCCCTGGAGGTAGAGGAAACCAAATCCCTGCTCTTAGCAGAATCAGGTGACATTCTAGAAACACAGGCCTCACGACCTTCACGGATCAGTGCCTGGCAGAGGGACATCCCTCTTTCAGCTCATGTGGTTCATCCTGTCATTTACATAGTACAATGTTCAGGGCCTGCAATTTGTTTTTTGTTTCTTAAAGATTTATTTATTGTTTGAGAAAAGGTGAGAGAGAGAGAGGGAGAGAGAGAAGGGAAGAAGGCCCAGAGCAGTCTCTATAGTTGTACATCATTAGCTGTGACATAGTTTCATTCCATACAGGTGGATGTGGGGCCACATAGGCAGAATTGAACTGGAAGCCACCCTCATGGGAGGTGAGAACTTCCGTCGCCATCCTGATGGTTAACAGTCGCGCACCACAGTTCAGCATATGGGGTTGCAGGGGCCGGGATTGGCCTTTGATCCCCAGACCTCGTGGTTGCAAAACAAGCTCTCAACCTGTTGAGCTATCCCAGCATCCCAGGGTCTGCAATTCGGACTTGCACAGATCTGGGTGCAATCCATGCTTATGGTTATGGGAGACTGATTTACTGACCCTGAACCTCAGGTCCCATACGTGTAAAAGGAAAGCAGTGCCTGCTTCACATGGCTATTTTGAGAACCAAATGAGAAGTAAAGTGCTTGGCATACAGCAAGTACTCAGTACAGGTTACTTACTTTTTCTTAATTGTAGGAAAATACACATAACATAAAATTTACCATTTTAACCATTTTTAAGTATACAGTTCAGTGGCGTTAAGTACATTCACACTGTTGTGCAACCATCACCACCATCCGTTTCCAAAACTTATCTTGCAAAACAGAAATTCTATACCCATTAAACAGCTCCCCCTTCCCTCCTCCCAGCTTCTCCTAATAACCACCATTCTACTTTCTGTCTCTTCATTTGACTATTCTAGGGACCTCATAGAAATAGAATCATATAGTATTTGTCCTTTTGTGATCAGCTTATTTCATTTAGCATTTTAATACCCTCAAGGTAACATGAGTCAGAATTTTCTTCCTTTCTAAGGCTGAATAATATTCTATCCCATGCATACAATGTTATTTATTTTAACAGCCCCTTAAACCTTGTTCCTCCTCCACTCTTCCCTCTTCCTGATTTTATCCCCCTTTAAAGACTGTCTCCTTTGAGCCCTTTCTGAGTACTCTGGTCTTCCCAACTCCTCTGTGCTGGGGTATGCCCATTCTGGTAGTTGTCACGTGTGTCTGTGACATGCTGGTGAAGCTGGAAGTGGCAATGCCACTGCGTGGACATGAGTGTGCAGACACACATGTGTGGGTGCCACTCTGCCCGGAGGGGAAGGCATGGGCAGGATTTAACGGAGGCCACTGACTGCCAAGGTCCAGTCTGTCCTCCAAGATGGGCTTGTTTCCCTTCCTACTTTTCCAAACTGCTCTATTTCATCCTAAGCAAGCAGCTCCACTGGTTGAACAGGATGTGAGATTTTTTCATTTAGGAGCAGGGCAGCAGAATGGGGACTGACTACATCTAACATGTCTATCTACAGCTGGGCCCATTGGCCAATGAGCCAATTCTTCTGTTTCCTAAATACTCAGCACTCTTTCCCTTTTCTCCCTCCTGGATTTTCTGTGGATGAAAGTCATGAAGTTAGCAACGATGTGAGGAGGTTCAGGCAGAGGCACAAGGCCTCTGTGGGGGGCCAATGCACTGTGAGCCCCAAGCAAGCATATCCTGGGCGCGGGGTCTGCATCTTCCCGGAGGCAACCACGGCAGCTCTGCTTGTTTTTTTTTTATATGTAGGAACATGTAACACTTCTCTTGAAAGGAGACTCCCACAGCCAAAAACAGTTGCAACTGTATTGCAGCCACCTCAACATACAGATGAGGAAACAGAGGGTCAGAGAGGTGGGGAGGCTTGTCCTGGATCACAGCCCGCTGAAGCAGGACCAGCACTGAGATTCAGGTCTCCCAACTCACACACCCACTGCCTTCCTGCTTTCTGTTCTTACCAGACTCAAGAGATCCCTGAAGTTCAGGCCGGGGTGGTCAGCTGCTCCACCTCCAGCAAGTTGGGCAACTCGGAGGAAGTGGCTTGACCTCTTGAGGCTCACCTGACTCTTCTACCTTTCTACCGCTCAAGATAGAAATACCTGACAAGGCTGCTTCATAGGTTTACCTTGAAGATCAAACAGAACAGGATGAACCAAAAAGGTACTGGAGAAGTTTATGTGGAACATCATAGGGGAAGGCAGCAGCAAACTGGGCTCGGCTCCAGGCCCACTGAGTCAGTGTCTGAGGGGGGGCCCTGGTAGCTGCACCATGATGCTGCCCAGGTGGTTTTTATGAGAATCGGGTCTTCCTTGCCTGGCCAACACCCAAGTGTGGCTTGGCATCTAATGCCACTTGTGCAGGATCATCTTTTCTAAAACCCCGGGGGTTAGGGCACCCTCCCAGTGACTCCTTTCATTGTACACTATGGTTTGGCTCTCTGCCCCCTTCTGGGACCCCTTCTGTACCTCCTGACTCCTTTGCAGCGAGGCTTCTCAATACAAGTCCAGGTCTTCCTATCCTATGTACCGGCGTGAGAAAGCAGAACTGAAGCAGAGGCCACTGTTCTGTTGTTTTGCTGCCAAGAGGAGTTGTGGCAGGAGTCCTAGAGTCCAGACTGTCCACTTTACAGGTGTAAACCAGAGCAGGGGCAGCTTCCTGACCACGGAGGTGGCAGTACCGCCACATCTGGAGCTGGTGGCTAGTATGGCTTTGCAGTGTGACTTTGGGATCATTCCTGAAATCCTAACTTAGGCTATTTCGTCAGCCTCTCCAGTGATTCTACAAGCTATTTTAGTATCCTGTAATAAACTCCTTTCTTCTTAAACTAGCTCAAGTGGATGCTGAACCATGACATGCACACATTGCTTTCTTTCACTGATGGCATTTATCATTATTACTCGTATAAATACACCTTACTGGTAAGGGTAAGAGACAGGGCTTCTGATGCCCCTAAAGGCAACAGTGTCATAAGGTTGCAGGGACACCAAGTCTTGCCCTGGGCTCTCCCATGCCACTTCCTGACCAGCCCTTGCTTTTGACTGACCCCACGAGCACCAACAACCCAGGTCAGGCTGCAGCCCTGGAGCTGGGACAAGTAGGGCTCAGGCTCAGCCCTGGGCCTTGCAGGAGAGACTCGCGTACACAAGTAGCCTTGTCCTGGCTCTTTGGGGCATGGAGCTGGGGTCTAGTTTTCCTGACAGAGGGATGAGTGGACATGTATATTTATTTCCAGACTGGACCCAAAAGAGGGGGACAGAGAGAGGGTAGTGAGCTGATGCTGAGAGCCTTGTCCCAGTGTCTGGTGCCCAGTGAGGGTGGCACATGACAGCCATCATGATGGCCAAGCCCTTGAGTTCATCTGCTGGGTTACAGGATTCTTCTGAATCCTGCTCTGCTGCCCAGAGATACCGACACTGTGTTCTGTGATCCCTTCTGTGTGGAGTTTCCAGCCACAGCGCCATGTGCTGTGACTATGCCCAGCACTGAGTGGAAGGCTTTCTGGCAGCCTGACCCTCCTCTTACTCAGCTACTTGGTCATTACCTGGCTGCTCTAAGTCTTTTCCAAACTAGACGCAGTACATTTTGGGTTGGAGGTTTCTGCAAACCTCCATCTTTCTGCCAAGGCCCCACCATTTCCTGACCTCCAAGTGGCCAAAGCCCCAGCCTCCCAGCCTCCAGAGGGGTGTGGCAGAGGAAGGGGCCCTAGAAGTGCAGGAGAGACACAGGCCAGCAGGGCCCAGCACTCCCAGAGTAGCTGCTTGGGAAATCCGAGGGAGTTTGGGAAAAGAGACTGGGAATGCTAACCGCTAGAGGCTTGCTGTTGCACGTACCTGAAGCAGGTGTCTAAGATATTCTAGTATGTTTGCTTACATCTAGTTTGGAGGTGAAGTAGATTGGCTATCGGAGCAATGAAATTCCTCCATGACTCAAGATGGTAGGATAGGAGGAAATTGTGGCTGTGAATCTAAGTGCCTTAGGCTAGTGGGCAATGTAAAAGGGGTTGTATTAGCTGCCTGTGGCTGCTGTAACAAAGTATCATAGATTGTGTGGCTTAACAGAAATTGATTGTCTCAGAGTTCAGAAGGCTAGAAGTTGGAGATCAAGGTGTCGCAGAAACATGCTCTCTCTGAAACCCTAAATGGAATCCTTCCTTTTTGACTAGCTTCTGGTAATCCCAGGCAATCCTTGGCTTCTAGACGCATCGCTCCAATCTCTGCCTCTGCCTTCACACAGTGCTCTCCCTGTGTGTCTGTATTCACATGGCTGTCTGTGTTTCTACCTTCTTATAAGGACACACGTCATATCAGATTAGGGCCCACTCTGCTTCAGTATGACTTCATCTTACCTAATTCACATCTGTAAACACCTTATTTCAAAATAAGGTCACATCTAAGCTACTGGCAGGTAGGACCTGACTATCTTTTGGGGGAACTCAGTTCAACCCCTAGCAGTGGTGTCTGCATGTAATGGTGCTGTTGTGTGGCCCTGCACTCTGACTGGCCCAGCTCTGCCCTGCCCCAAATAGCAGCAGGCTTTGGCCTTGGCCTTAGTCTGAGGGCACACTCACCATGTTTCCCCACCCACTCAGCTTGCTGAGACAGAACTCTTCAGTCTGGCTTCCACTTTCACTTCTGAGCTGCAGCTCAGTGGGGCAGATCCCAGGCTCCGGAACCAGACCTTCCGGTTCAAACCCCAGCTCTGCCACTCAGGAGCTGGACAGCCTAACTGAGGCTACGCTCTCTGTGCCTCAGGTTCTTCAACTGGCTTCCCATCATCTACTTTACGTTGATGACCACAGGGTACCAGACCTGTGGTGCTGCTCCAGGTCCTCCTCACACCCAGCTCATAAGTACGCAATCAGGGCAGCTGAGTGGCCTCCAAAGTGACAACCTTCTCTCAGATCCCTGCTCAGATAGGGTTACCCATACTGCACCTGGAGCCCACTGCTCCACACTAGACCCACATGGGCCAGACTCCGGGTACTGGAAGAATCACCCTGAGCCCAGGGCCACCCCTACTTCAGGCAGAATTCAGAGGGGTGACAGTCCTTGCTGTCCTTCGCTCCAGTTCCCGCTAAGAAACACATTCTGAAATACAGCAGCCAGGATTCCTCTGCATGGTTCTATCTGTCTTGACGGGACCTTGTGACATCCCTTAGTGGCTGAGCCACCCCACCATTCTGGGAGGTAGTCATCCTCTGTTCAGGGATGGGAGGCTGAGCTGTAGAGGTGGGATTACCATGGCCCCCAGCCTCTCATTCGTTCTGCTTGAGAGAAAATGAATGAAAAGTGAGGCCAGTGCTTTGTTCTAGCTCCCCTTTCAGTCTAATTGTACAGTTACAATGCCCTGATTTTGCTAGTACATGTATGTTACCGAGTCAAAGTACTAATAAAGTAGCTGTGGTGCTTTCCTGGTTTTGGATAGACTAACCACTGTTTCCAACATCAACTGATCCTGGGCCACGTGATTTGCCGGAGGCGGGCCTCTGTGTGGCCCCAGCAGTGGCTGACAGCTGGGCTGGGCTGTGTGATGGATGGGCAGCTATAGCCCCACCTGTGTCTTTGCAGAGGGGGGCATTCTGTGCTTGAGGTGACAGACTGCTGAAATTCACTTTCTCACAGCCACCCAGCTGCGGAAGCTGTGTGTGCACAGCTCTATAAAGGGGAAAAGGGGAAAGTCAGCTGAGAGGAGGAGACCACTGAATGCAGAATGTCCAGACAGATGCAATTCAGAAAGGAGCACTGCTGGTGTACCCCACCAGGGGCAGGAGGGCCCCCGAATCCCTTCTGAAATAACAGGAGAACATGGAAGACCACAACTGTCTCCCATGTCTACTGCGGAGACACAGATATCGTCTGCTTTTCAAAAAACAAATGAAGGCTTGACTCATCATGAGAGAAAGGAAGGGGCCTCCACGGAACTGAACTTGGGCCCCATCCCAGTGCACAGCAAGTCTCAACGCCATAAAGTGAAGGCTCTGAGCTGGGGCAGGGGTGCAACGGAAGGGGCAGGGACCGGTGAGGAGAGAACTGAGGTAGCAGGGGTGTGTGTGTAGCGAAGTTGGGGGCACATATGCCCTGTATCAACACTGGAGAACAATGAGGGTTCAGAGATGACAGGTTGCTGATCTGATTCCAACAGAAATGACACAAAAGGTGCTTTTCCACCTTGGGGCCTGACGTGTGCTCCCATGCTTCTGCCCTCCACATCCCTGTACGAGTTCTCAGGAGCAGCTCTCAACAGGGGTGAACTTTCCATAGACTGCTACTGTTCTCCTCTGGGTCAGAGGGGCCCCTGGGGACAGGAACATTCTAAAAGCAGCTGAGTTCCAGCCTCAGAGGCCAGTACAAAGTCCAGGGGCAGGCACACAGCCTCCCCAAGACTCAGTTTTCTTGCCTGCAGGAGGAAAGAGGGAGACAAAGCAGTGATATCTGCAGCTCCCTCCAGCACGAGGGCTGGCCTGCTTCTATGCACTTGTCCAACATCCATAGGCACTCCAAGCTCAGCTGGGCACTGGGAAAGCAGATGCTACATGCTCGCTAAGGTAATTAAATAGAGCGGCAGCCCTCAACTAAATCTATCTAACCGTGAACAGCTGGGTATTTTGGCTGTTCTTTGCATTTAATGCTTTTCCCTAAGAGGACAGTAAATCACAAGGAAACTATGGGAATGGCCAGTCAGTCAGCCTATGCAGGCTGGGGCTGCATTTGTTGCTATTTCTACTCATCAGATTCCAAATACATAATCCTGGATTTACTCTCCCTTCCTTCCCTTAGGGGAGCAGCTCTTCAGTTTCCCTCACTGAAATAAAATAGTTTGGAAATCAAGAAAAAACAAAACAAACAAACAAAAGAAACCACAGGAAAAGCTGCCCGTGCTTCAGGTTTATACAACCACGTGGATTTACCTGGTGGTACAAAGCACATTCACAGTTTCATATACTTGTCAAATAGGGGTCCGGCAGAAGTAACGCCCCCTTTTAAGTTTACCAGCTCATAAGAAAGGGGCATTACCTCTACTAGATCCTGTACATATCTGGTTTTACAGAATTAGACGATACTCGGTGTATGTGGCCCTGAGTTCACACACATCCAGACACTACTAGGATGCACTTTTACAGGCACGCTCCTTAAATAGCGGGCTCACAGCATGAGTAGGTGAACTGCCCATGGAAGGTCATGTTAAAAAAAATCACAAAAATAATTACCAAAAATCTGAAACAAATATATCAAAAGGGAGCAGATGCTGTCACATCTTGGGTAAAATGTAAAGCTAATATTTCATTTTCTATTATATTTATAAGAAAAATAAGATTAAAAAAACACAATAGTGACGCATGCTACAACATAGGTGAATAAACATTATGCTACGAAGACAGACATAAAAGACCACACAGTATATAATTCCATTTTTATGAAATGTCCCTAATAGGCAAGTCTGTAGAGACAGAAAGTAGATCAGTGTGGTTGCCTATGGCTTAGGAAGTGGGGGGCTAAGGGCACTGGAGCCTCTTTTGGGGATGATGAAAATGTCTGCAAATCGACTGTAGTGATGGTTGCACAACTTTGTGAATATATTAATACTAAAAAACCTGCTTTAAACCTATATATTAGTACTAAAAAACCTACACTTTAAAGAGTTGAAGTACATGATATGTGAATTATATCCAATAAAGCTGACACACACACACACAACCCGAAACAGAAAAAGCCCACGATAATGTGATGGGACATTAAAGGCATTTTATTTTGAACACTTACACTAAAAGCTGTCAGGCCTCAAAGATGCTGCTGCTCTGCTCCCGGGCAGGTGCCTAACAGGTTCTCCCTAGAGCTGGGGAAGCTCCAGAACCCTTCCAAGTCTTGGAAGGGGTCTCCACATGGTGTTTTTCTAACTTTGCATGACTTTTCTTAAAGAGAGCGTCTCTTGAACTGAAGGAGCTTCCTGCACCTGAAAACCTGAGGGCCCTAGAGGGAGGCTTGTGGAGGAGGGCCCAGCTCCACCTGGTTTATAGCTTCTCAATAGACACAGCCTGTATGCAGGTAAATAAGTGCCTATGGCACTGCGACAGCTGTCAGTGAAAATGAAGTGTGGCGGGGGTAGCAGAGCCCAGTCGTCCACCACATGGACGGTGTAATTAGTCTCCTTTTTATTGAGGCTTCTATCCCCCACCACTCAGCATCTCACACTGTATTGAAAAATTAAGTTCTAAGATATATTCCCCCAACACTGGGGAGATGTGGGTGGAAGGAGGAGCTTTTCTGTAAGTTCTTAGATTGTAATATTAAAAGAATAGGTACTTTATCATAGATATCCATCTAAGAAATGTCCTCTTGAAATTTATAGACCTATAGATATCAAAAAGGCTGTTAATCAGTTTTCTTTTTGTCAAAACAATTCAAGAGGAATGTCTTCCTGAGAAAGGAAAAGGATCCAGAAATCCATTCAAATAATGTTAAGTTTGTTGGCATTATCTCAGTCAGCTCTTTCACTTATTTTTTCTTTTTGATTGCTTTCCATACCCATAAAGGAGGAAAAAAATAAAACAACAACAACAACAAAAAACAAACATTACCAACATCAGCTGCCCATTTCTAATGATAAATAACCAGCCTCTAGTGAAACTTTAATTACAGGCCAGGTGGTACACAAAGGAGAAGCGCCTGGTTCTAACAAGAGAACGCACATCTTTCCTCACGGCACCGAGACACACTATCACTAGCTAAGGCCCTACTAGACCTGTGTGCAGCCAGGAGGCTCCACATCCTTTTATGTTCTATGGTCACTTCCTAAAAACTCTAAGGCCAAAATTACAGGGGCAGCTGCAATTTGGGTTTCACACCTGCCCCAGGAGTCTTTTTGTTGTTTAAAATTTCACCTTTGCTCTGTCACAGTAGCTAACAGTGGCAGTGGCTTGCACAAATCAAAGTTAAAGAATACAGTTGGAACTATGACCACAAGGCCAATTTTAAAGGGGTGTCACTTTGACTTTATAAATAACAGGTTTCTTTCTGAGCCTCAGGGAAATGATCACCTTTGGAACCCTCCCACTTTAAGGCATGTCCCAACTGTGGCAATAAGTAGCCTTTTGATATTAGACTTAGAACAAGCATGAATGAAAATATACATCCAACTATATCCGGGCTGGCTAACATCGCCTACACTATGACTCAGAAAGCCCGCTCCTAGGTATTTGCCTAAGAGAAACTAAAGTACATGCCCACAAAAAGACTTAACGCAAGAATATTTGCAAAAGCGATATTCATCATATCCCTACACTGGAAACAACCCAAGTGTCCATCAACAGGATGATGGATAAATAAACTATGGTATACTTATACAATGGAACCCTACTGAGCAATTTAAACAAAAACTTGCTGATACATGCAACGTCATTGAATCTCAGATATTAAGTTGTGTGGAAGAAGACAGACCCCCAATAGAGTACACAGTATATGATTCCATTTACGTGAAGTTCTTAGAGTAAGCAAAATTAATCTGTGGTAACAGAAATCAGAATAGCAGTTGCCTTTGCAGGGAGCAGGTGAAAGGCAGAGGGGATGATGGTAGGCAGGAGTGAACTTTCTAAGGGGATAGAAATGTTCTATATCTTGATCAGAGCAGAGGTTACAAAGTCCATAAATTGTCCACTTAAAATGGGTGCATTTGATTGTAGGTAAGTTATGCCTTAATATGAAAATAAAAAAAATAAATGGTTGCAGCAGGATTTGATGGGGTAAAAGACAAGCTCATCACTTTCAAGGTTGCTTGATTCTGTAGAGGCCACACGAACATCTCAGACCTTGAAATTCCACAAGTATAGGGCACCCCAAAACCCTGAACAACAGCTCTCAGCTCGAGGTCTCTCCTGGGCTGGCCTTGCTCGAGCTGCCCTGGGGGCCTGAGGAAGGCAGGAATAGAGTTCTTGGAGGCTGACATTGAGGGCGATGGGTGGTGCTGTGCTTGGTCAGTCTGTAACTTCCAAGAAAAGACCTTCCTTAGCAGGAAACCCTGAAGAGTGGGCAGGGAGAGGGCTGCACAGGCTTCCCACAGGTCTGGCGTTTGCCTGCAGGGGGTGTCCTGTCAACGAAGAGGGTTCACATGCAGCAGGAGTGCTCCAAGCCAGGTCTGTCTGGGCAGAGTGCCCCAATCTGTCTAGGGGCCAAGGTGAACCACAGACCTGTGAGGGCCTTCAACAACCTGGATCAAATAACCCTGTAGTTCTCTCTGTCCACCTTGGTTGTCAGTGCCTATTACAAGCACAGCTCCCTGTGCCTGGAGTTGAGTCAGGACCATCATTCTGTAAGCTTGACTTGTGTGTGTGTGTGTGTGTGTGAGAGAGAGAGAGAGAGAGATAGAGAGAGAGAGAGAGAGAGAAAGAGAGAAAGGCAGGCACTTTTACTGTTAACAATATCAACTTTATACCAAATCAACCTCTAGCACACCTCAGTGTCTTGCACATGGGCTCTCCCTGCCAAGGCCAGGCACGGCTGCTCCTTCTCACCCTGTCACACTCACTTTCATTGCCATTTCCTCAGAGGAGCCTTCCTGGGGCCCACCCCCACCTCCAACCCTCCCTGTCATCTCCTGCCACTTTTCTTACCATCCTCATGACTACAGCGATTTATCTCCTCATGCGTTGTCTGACTTATCCACTCATTATGAGTTGGAAAACAGTGGGGATTGTGGCTGTATAAGGAACGACCTGGCCCAGCACATAGTAGGTCCCCAGTCAATCATTATTGGTTAAGGAGACAAATTCTGTACCTGTTATCCAACACACAAAATAAAGCAAACAAACAAAATCCCCAAGTCTCACACTCTTAGTACCTACAAGTTCAACATAAAATGTATGTGAAACAGTCCTGTAATCCACACCTGCTTCTAGAGAGGAAGTCTCCTGGGAGCAGGCTTGAGGGTCTCTATCACACGTGACATGCACATCTATGACTTAAGACAAGAATGCTGAAAAGTGAGCATACTGCATTTTATCAAAGTGCCAGTATCTATGGCCCAAAGAGAAGGAGACGGAGCTCTCACAGAGCGGACCAAGTTCATGAAGTTCCTGAGCAATTTCATTCTCTAAAAAAGGGCCTGTTACCGGAAGCACAGACTGTAGATTCAGTGTAGAGAAATGAAAAATGACCTACTTGGAACATAAAACAAGGAGAGTAGGGCATATATGCTGACTTGGCAAGTCATCTGGCATACTGTCCGAGGAGAACAAATTATCCATGTGCACAGGCACGCACACATAGACTGTAGCCCAGAACTTGAATCTCACAATAAAATCATTTAAGGAAAAAAAAATCTGGCACCCGCTCCACATTAGACCAATAAAAGTGTTATCACCAGATATATAACATGTCTATGGATGAGCCCCCCATCAAACCCCAACATCAGTCAAAACTAGTGCACCCCTTTATTCCCTTGATTACCTAGAAAGAAGAGCGCCGAGCCCGTTCTGGCCTCTGTACCCCACTTCCTGTCTGTCAGCTGTGACAGCCTCACTCAGGCTCCCTGAGTCATGGTTTCCTGTTCACGTTACTTAATAAATAAAGTAAATTTCAATAAATAAAGCAGTGAATGACATAAAGAATTCTTATTCTTACACAAGTCATGGCCTTTCATTTGCTCTTTCCTTAGCGTGAGAGCAATGATTCTGGTCATTTATTGAACACTTATTATATACTAGCTTATATGAATAAGCTTTGCTCTTTTTTTTTAAGATTTGTTTTATTGTTTTTGACAGAGAAAAAGAGAGAGGAGGGGAAGGGCCCAGAACAGTCTCCATAGTTGTGTCATTATTTTTCTCAACATAGTTTCATTCCACACAGGTGGGCGCGAGGTCATGCAGGACTGGAACCAGTCCGGAGGCCTCCTGTATGGGAAACACCCCATTTCAGCATATGGGTCCACACGGGCTGGGGCCGGGACTCGATCCTTGAACTCCGGGGTTGCAAAGCGAGCACTCAAGCCGCTGAGCCATCCCAGCATCCTATCTTGGATTTTTAAAAGAAGTTAATAATATCACAGGTCATAGAGTGGAAGAAAAATAACTACACATGACTCTGGTTTTGCTTTCTGCACTAGAAATGGGGGAATAAGGATGGGAGAGTGAGGAGTAGGGGTGAGTTTAAACTAAATGCATTTGGTCATTCATTCAGACTCAAGTGTGGTATATGAGAATGAGCTCTGAGCTCTCTGCTAAATTACAAGAGGATGTCTACTGAAAGTAATGGGCAACGGCCTGAGTTCTGCCCAATGTTCTCTGATATCAGCTACTTGCCAGATATTCCAGGAGGAGAGAGGCTGCAGGGTGGAACCCCAGTGCTGAGAACTCTAAGCTCTGAGTGAGTGTTCAGGAGCCCTAGGAATACATGGGGTTGTGTCCCGCTAGCTTCTGCAGACACAAGAGCCTGTCACAGAAAAAAAGACGTTCTGCCAACTGCTGGGGCTAGGGCTCCTGAGAACAGCACAGGCTGAGGAGGAGCGAGGGCACCCGAGCAAGGCATCGCAGCATGCCACCCCACCTGGGCCTGGCAGGGAGGCGGTGGCAGCACTCTGGGTCAGAGCTCTCCCACTTGTGTGTGGCGGGGCTGGTGCAGTTGCGTCCCGGCAAGCCCCGCTCTCCCCACCTCCCACAGCAGCCCAGGTTTGGCCTGCCTCCAAATCAGGGCAAGTCTGCCTCAAGAAAGTACTGAAGACCCCATCAACTCCCCCCTGGTTTGTGGAGAAATGACAGGCCAGAGTGGTGGGACATGGTCAGCCAAGAGCAGAAGGCAAAATTATACAAAAGGAAAAACAGGAAGAGCCCAGGAAATAAAAAAGGCAAGGAAAGATTTTGCGTTTAACACCCACATTGTCCTACTTTCGCTTTCCCGGGAGAGAATTTTGTCATGCCAAGCCCAGTGCCAAATGTTTACTCTGAGTGCATGCACAGGCCTACAGTCACCAAGGAACTCCAAACAGAGCTGAACTCGCGATCGGCGCTGTGCACGATTCTCTCCTGCTGGAGTCTATGGGTGCACAAACTCTGGCGCGCTCCCTTAGAGGTGAGAGAGTGTCTGCGCCTGAGCTGGCAGCTGATGTGAGCAGCAGAATCCTGACCAGCGTGTGCTGGCTCATCCACAAGCAAGCACCACTGAGGAGTCCTCAAGAAGGCCCCGAGACACAGCAGTGTTTGAACAAGCCCCCCAACCCAGGCCAGAGCAGTTGTTGTTAAGGCAAATGTGCCTCCTTCAAGCTACTCCCTGGAGTCGGAAAGGGTGAGCAAACCCACCACCTCTCCACTGCTACTCACCATGTACGAAGGAAAGATCAGAACTCGTTTGTGCTTGCCACAAGGCCACTGCGGATCATCCAGGAGATTTGGGTCATAGTCCATAAAGTCTCCCAGGTCACTGCCTAAAAATCACATGCAAAGTGAGAATCAGGGGCCCCAGGCCCTCCGAAGCAGCAGCAGCTGAGCTAATGCCAAGTATTAATAAAATGAAAGAAAGGCTGGCTTCAGGGCATTTAGCTCAGCGTCGTCACATCACAAGTTCTGACTTTTAGGAGATGTCTCCGCACGCCAGTGAAGTGTATCCTCCCGTAAAAGGGTTTACCACATTCTTAACATTCTGACATTTTTTTCCACTTTAGAAAATTATGTGTTAATCTCCCTGACCCAGGAGAGCACAAAACCCCCCAGAGTATGAAAAACACAGGGAACACTCACTAATTACAAAACAAGGCACCGAAAGGTTGATTTTCTAACCCTGCAGGTCAATCAGTTGTTGTGCAATGGAAGAAGCACATTTTGGTGTGAAGGTTTCTGGACAGGCTACCGTGTCCATATAAACACAGTTCAGAGCCGGTGCCAATGCAAAAAAGCTGTAAATGACCAGCAGTGGCTGGAACACTAGGACAGGGATTCCAAACTCAGCACCCAGACAGGCCTAAGGACGTTCACATTCACTTGAAATTTCTCTGAGAGTTATAATACTGTTTCACGAAGAACTTTCTCCCTCATGTCAATTCTTACAAAAGTTTGTAAGGCAAAGCTGGAAGCAATCAAGTCTTCCTTCAGCAGCCAAGCTAGCTCATCCACCATGAGAATCACAAAGAAAGTTCTCACACTGGATCCTGGGTTTCTGGCCCAAATACCTGAAGAAATGCCAAGCTTGAGCTCTATGGAAATATAGGTAAGAAGCACGTAACTGGTGAGAGGAGGAGCTGAATGGCAGTGCGAAGCTGGGAAGTCGAGCCATCTCTGCAAGATGGTCTTGACATTCCTCCCTGTGGGAGCTTACGGGGTTGGCAACTGAGGCATCTCATTAGAGAGCTCACCCTGTGGCCTGGCTGTGAGTCTACACAGCCTGAAATTGAACTTGCCCAGAAGTCACACCACCTGCCAGATGAGCTCACATCCTAGGGACCCCCATCCTCCATTCTGCATGCTGGAAGACCCAGTCCACACTATCCACTAAGAAGCTCTTGCCACGGGCTACCAGACCCAGCCAGGCCCCAGGTTACCTGTGTCAAGGCTCCCGTGGGTACTGCTCGTCCGTCCTAGGGAGAGGCTGCGGTGGCTCAGGTTACGGAAGTGGGAGAAGGAGGACATGGAGTCAATGGTATTTCTCCGGGCTCCAAAGGCATTTGTGGGTAACAGAAATTGGGTATAAGAAACAGTCTAAAAGGTGAAGACAAAAAATGATCAAGTGATTATTCCTAGGTTTGCATTCTGACCAAGCTACGTTGCCACCCAAGTTCAGGTCCATATTTTCCTATCTGCAAAGCTAAAATTCAATGAGGTCTAAACAAAATGAAACCTTTTTGACACTCATTTGTGCCAGATGTGTGCCAGAACCAACTTGAGGCTATGTGTTGTTTTCATTTATCCTGCTTGGTGTGCACATTCATGTTATGTGGCAGAAACGTTAGTGTGTTTGATAACTTGCTATCGCATAAGCTATTAGGGTGTTGTGGGATTCGGGAGGCACACTGTTATTACTTTTTATGAACCTTCAAGTGCAGAAGTCTGGAACACATTAGTCCCCATGAGTCTCTGATAAGGGACTGTGACCTTTGGCGGTTGCTTTGTGTTCCCTTGGCAGATGTTATCTATGATGTTCATCTGTTTTATTCTCCCTCATTCCTATGTGAACACACAACCTTTAGGAATGAAGACAGAACAAGTATTTTTCTTTTCACCTGCCTGGGGAATCGTGATTCATGTACTGTGAGCTCAGGGCTGTCCCATGGGAGAGTGACAGGGAAGTCATTTGCTGCCCCAGCAAGCAAACTATGCTGGGATGGCTTCCCCAAAGAAACACTTGCATCATCGCCACAACAGGCTGTCGGAGGATTTATGAAGACTGCCTGGGTCCAGTGCAAGGAGATCAAATTGGTATTTCAACCTTCATTCCTCAGACTTCAACCCAGCAGCTCAGTGAATTGTAGGTGAAAGAAGAATGTGACAGCCCTGCTACTCAGTGGTCATATACTGTGTACAACCCCCCCCTTTTTTTTGTCTGTCTTCTTCCACATACGTAACTTAATATCTGAGATTGATACTGCATGTATCAGCAAGTTTTTGTTTAAATTGCTAAATAGGGTTCCATTGTATGGCTATACCATAGTTTATTTATCCATTGTTCTGCTGATGAACACTTGGGTTGTTTCCAATGTATGGCTATGATGAATATCTACCGTAAAGCTGAGACATTCTTGGCTTCTTAGGACTATAGGAAGCCAAAAACACTTTCTCGTGGTGCAACTGCTGCTTGCTGACACTATCAGTTCATGCATGTTGCAACCACCTGTCCCTGCATCCCGGACATGTACACGTGTGTACATGTGCCTAAGACACTGGTCAGTATGTGCATCCCTCTGTAAACAGTGTCGGCAGAGGAACTGCTGTGCTGCATCTGAGTCACTGCCCTGGTGGATTTCTGTCTGCACACTGGGGAGCAGAACATGCTGGCACCCCACGCCTGGGACCTCCCCCATAAGAGAGGTTCACGGCCTATCACATCGCCTCTGTCTCCTGACCTTTGTGGTGTTGGCACAAACTCAATGGCTGGAAGCCAGGCAGCCTTACCTTCCCATCGGCTCCCAGCTCCACACCTTCAAGGCCAATGATTTCTTTTAAGCTCACGGCACCTGTTGACTGTCTCCCTCCTTCCAACTTCAAATCTCTGGGGAGGACAAGCCAAAGAAAAAACATGCTTGTGTTTGCCCTCAAAAGAGACACGATAATGCCTACTGCACGAGACAACACAGTCACACTGATGAAAATGACCAAGCTGGCCCTGGCTGACTAGAACATCCTTTGTCCCCGCTTTGGGGCTCGTCAGCCAGCAATACTCTGCGGGCAGTTCCACCCACTTTGAGATAAACAGAACCCAACTGAACCAAAAGCCTGCAGATGAAAGTCAGTCCCAGAAGCCGAGGGACTACCAACATCCTGTGCTGCTCAGCAAGGCCCCTCTACTCTTAAATGCTCATCGAACAGGAAGCCAGGGAGCAGTCCTGAGCACAGTGGGACAAGGGTTCTCCAGGGTTCTCTAGTTGCTGGCTTCTTTCTAAATCTGGGGAGACCACCTCTCCTTGACACTCCCTTTATTAGAGCAGAGAAAGAAATTCTTGTCCTAAAGAAAGTTCTCAGGTTTATTGCTGGCAATGGAAGAATAAAGGCCACATTAGTCACCCCAGCCACCTTGCCAGGCCAGCCACCTAGAAAATGAGTATCTTTATATAAAAGAATATCTAGTGCTAACAATAAGCACTTAAAAAATCACTCAGGGGAAGCCAGGATGGCTCAGTGGGTTAAGCGCACACTTTGCAGCCCCGGGGACTGAGGATCGAATCCTGGCCCCAGCCCATGTGGACCCATATGCTGAACTGGGAGTGCCCCTAGTTCAGTTCTCACCAGGGTGAGGCCCCGGCCCAGTTCCTGCCCTGAGCAGCCCCACTCCCACCTGTGGAATGAAACTATATGGAAAAACCAATGATGTGCAACTGTGGAGACTGTTTTGGGCCCTCCCCCTTCTCTCTGTCTCTGTCTCTCTCTCTCTATCAAAAACAATAAAAACAAATCTTTCAAAAAATCACCTCATAATTTACAAAGACTTGCATACATCCTCTCTTTCATTCTTTAAGACACCTCTATCAGACAGGTATTGCTATGATCTTGTTTTAGAGATGAGAACAATGAGGCCTGGTGTAGGTCAGTGGCTTGCAGAGATCACCAGGACAGCAGTTTGTAGACAGTGGTTTTGTACCCAGTGCGGTCGCTGTCTCTAGTACATCACATTGTCTCGGAGATGGAAGATGAACTGGCTGCAGCTATACTCAGACTCACATCTTCAAGGACAGTCCCCCTTCTTACAGTAGCTCTTAAACTTGGCTGTGTATTAGAATCACCTGGGGATCGCTGTCAAACTATTGCAGTCTGGCTCCCACTCCAGCCGTTCTGATTCAATTGGTATGGGGTACAGCCTGGGCAGCAGGAGTTTTAAACACTCCCCAGGTGATTCTAAATTGCAGCCACATCTGGGAAGGCCTGTTTTCCAAATTCTGTCTCTATGACATAGCACTTGTTAGTCAAAGCCAGCTCGGGCCGGCAGTATTCTTGCTGCCTGGCCTGCAGAAGCCCCATACTCAGGGGCTACCTTCCTACAACCTAAACAAGAATGAAAAAAATGTGAAGGCAAGACTCTCCAGAACAAAGGTAAAGAAATTCAGGAAAAAGAGAAGGTAGCCAGGTGAGTGGGAAGAAGAGGCATAAGAAGCCCCCTCTACTTCTATGGAGGAATACAGGATTCTCTGCTTTTGTTGAACACTCAACCTCATCTATGGATGTTCCCTGGATGAACTGTCTCCCTCATCTTACCTATGATGATACAAAGTGTGATTAATGACAATTTTCAAAAGAAATACTCAAGACAGAGGTCTACCCAGTCAGGACTGCATTTTTAAGGCAGTCTCCTCGAGAAGCCACGGTTCTACCATACCCCAAATGCCTGTGGAGCCCCTTTGGAATCAATTTCATGCAGAAAAGAGCAAATGGCCAAGCCATCCAGTCTTCAAACTTTACACACATATTTCTTTTTACCCTGAACACTATTATTTTAATTACTGTCTCCCCTGACCCCTGGTCATTGATCAGATTTGACTGTACATGACTTCAGATAATTCCAAACATTAAACTCACCCTATAAGGACAGTACACAATAGGATAGTAATGCACACAACTGTAAACACTTTGTTAAAATGTGCACATCATCCCATTGAGCATTCCAAAACTGTTTCAAGCCACGGCAGTACTCTCAGTATGTATCTGAGCTCTCCCGAGGGTTCCTCCTCTGCTGTGGACCACACTCACCGAGGTCTGTGAAGTCCAGGAGGGGTTAGGTCACATCACTTTATAAACATGCCACATCAACAGAGAAACCTGCATTCCAGTGACTGACTTCAAATCCGCACCTGGAAGGACCAACGGGTTGGAGCAGAGTGGGGCTCAGCAAGTCCACCAGAAAACCTTAGGACTGTACATACCAGAGACCACCTACCCTAACTCCTACATGAGCCATTCAGGGCCATGATCCAAAGACTTCCTCTAGTGATTAAGAACAGAGATGATGAACCCATCCGGACACTAACAAAGGGAAATGCCTATGAAATCAGGCAATGAAGTTAAAATAGCTGTGGTGGGTCAGGAGCAAGGAGCCCCACAGGGAAAGACCAGGAGGTGAGTTGATACAAAGACAGCAGCGCCTTGTGTTTTGTTAAATATCCCACAGCACACTTCCATGGACTTTCTGCTTGCCCAAAGCCAAACACGCTAGCACGCACCTCCAATTCCCAACTCCCAAACAATTGTCTCCTTGTTTCCATTTCTCCAGACAGAGTATGTTATTTAGGGCTGAAACAGGGAATGTATTTATGGAGTAAGAAGACCAAAAAAGCATGAGTACTCAAATAGGCCCCTACTAAGAATGTTCCTTACACCTGAAACTAATATAATAATGTATGCCAACTATCTTTTAGTAAAAAAAAAAAAAAAATTTAAGAATGCTTCTGGATGGAGAGCTGGCCTGTCTACAACAATGTCAGATATATAAAGATTCTCAGAGAAGTGTTTACTGAGCTGAGGTAGTCTGGCTCATTGCCATCTCGTGGTGCTGGGTCATAAAGATGACATGGGACACGGCTATTTTTCCATTGTGCCCCTTCTCATCTGTCTCAATTTGCTCACAGGCTCACTGTTTCCACAGGCAGCCCTACCTGTGCCAGCTGGCCCGACTGCTACATGTGAACATCCCAGTTCACAGATCCAAGCCGCACTCCCCTTCTTGAGCCCCCCTCCAAGGCAAGTGGCGCCATAACAAAAATTGTAATTTGGGTGCTCATGTAAAATCCAAGACTCCTCTCCATGAGATAAATTCCAACCCTGTTTAAAGAAACAGGGTTTGTTAGACCTGGTGACTGTCCTAGTGCCTCATGGACACTTTGCACCACACATGGAAGAGAAAGTTTGGACCATACTTCACACAGCAGAAGCTCTATCACACTTAACCATAGGCACCCATCTCTCAAGACTTACTGTGCTGGTCTGCTTACTGCAGCCGCCACTTCCCACTGGCTCTCCACTTGTATCATTGTACTTTCTAGATAACCAAACCAAGTAAGAAAATAAGCCAGGAGCGTAGTGGGTTCACCTTTAGCTGCTACTAGTAAAACAAATAGAGCTTAGCACTCTCCACACATCTTCCTGCAGTGATCGCAATGTTCTCTATCTGAGCTGTCCAATATGGTAGTCTCTAGCCACAGGTGGCAAGTGATGGCTTGAATTCACTGAGGAACTGAATTTTTTATTTTAGTTAGTTTAATTTTAAATAGGCATACATGGCAAGTGGCTACTGTATTGAACAAGTGCTTATACATGTCTTTGGCTACCATTAATTTATAAGGTAAATAGACATAGATGATATACTTAGCGACTTGGGTTTCATTTCCCACTGTTCTTTGCAAAAGTGGCCTAGCCATCTTCAGCCCATTGTAGGGGAGGTAGGAGGGATGCCCAGTGATAATTAAATCTGAATTTCCCTCTGGCTTTGTAGAAGCTGGCCTAATAAGTTCATGTGAAATAGATTAAAAAATAAAAGAGAGAGAGAAATGAGACATTTGTTACACAGTGAAGCTGATGCACTCATATCTGTTCCATTCGCACTTCAAAACCTTCACTGACATGGTAATAAACATCACAACTGCTCTAGAAAATGGACTACTTTGTGGTAGGGGCTGAAGCCACACTTTTCCATTTTTTGTGTCTCAGATTCAGGGAGAAGTTGTCACTCACTTCAGGGCTAACATTTTATTGGGCTTGAATTAAGAACACAGGTGTGTACACATCCACTGGCACTGTTACGTGTCCATGGAAAATGAAACACAGTTTATCTATTTCAATAATGTTGGTTTCTTTTAACAGCTTTTGAATTTGTGTATAGTATTAAGACTGTCAGGATCTGAAAAATATATCTTCTACAAAGTGGCTGACAAACTTCTTTGGAGTTGTACTCAGCTAAGTGCTGTTGTGTTGCTGAACCCTTGTACTAACACAAACCATATGAAATTGCTGTTATTTGCTTGTTTTGTCCTACATAAACAGACAAAGTAACTGCTCAGGCCTTATGTGTGAGTGTAAAGCAAGTGAGAGACCCACAGCCCCTGATGCCCTACTTTTCTGGGAGTTGAGAGGGTGGGAACTTGTCTGCAAACAGGAACTCTGAATGGTGTTGCTGATTCATCCAAAGAGAGTGTTTAAAAAACGCCAGTGAAAAAGAATTAAGCAGAAATCCCAGTGGAACAGTGATAAAATCTTGATGTTTTCTTTCTAAGATCATTGAACTCTCATTAAAATGGTGTATGAAAATAGAAATATCTCTTTTGGCCCAAATGCCAACATTAACCCTCTAGTGCCAGGAGATAGAGCTGGATACCATGGAACTACAGCTGAAAGTAATTAAAAGCAAACTGAAGTCAGGCTTTCCCAATTCTTTGAAAAGCCTAGATTGTTTTTTTCCCAGATACATGGTGAGTTCTAATATTAATTTATTTATGTTCCACCTACTCCTAAAAATGGAATGGAGGCAAGTTCAAATACCATATGTGGATACTGTCCAAAATTGTGTACGGTACATTAAATGTTATAGCCTGAACCCAGAGACGAACAAGCTTAGTCATGTTATAGGAAAAGATCTCATTTGGGTAGATGAATTAACAGAACCTCTAGTGAAAAACTGTGGACAAGGCGTGGTCTGATTCTTTCTCTTTCACATGCTGTGTGATGCTAGTTCTGACTTATTTAGCTACAAGAGCTCATTTCTCATGCTATTTAAGTTTCTTAACTGTATAGAGGTTGTAGGCAATGAACACTTTGAAAACCCAGCGCAAAGACTTTTTTTTTTACAAAGGTTGGCTGGTGGTAGGGGGTGGATGGGGAGGATGAAATATGGTTTAAGGCAAAACAGATGAGGGTGTCACAGAAAATTGGGGGGAGGAGATTAAAACAGGAGATGGAAATGCATTTGGGGAGAAAGCCAAATGGCAGTTATACCTTTAAGCAAGAAGCAGAAATAGAGGTTGGTTCTTTTGGGGGTATAAACCTATCCTTCATCCCATGGCACTGCAATTCACTTAATGTAGTTATCCTTGAAAGCCTGTAACTTCATGGTTGGAAACTCCCTGGACCTCTGTCTTAGTTTTGGCTCCCATGGCGTAAAGTAAATGCACATGATTTCACAGTGTGGAGTCAGCTGGTCAGAGAAGAGGGCAACCTAGCTATCCTGATGCCCAAAGCAGGTTACGTAGGTCACTGGTAACCACACAATGGCCTACTCCTGATTTCATCTTGTATAATAGGCAAAATGATCTTCCATGTCCTTTTCTGAAAGCTTACTGAGCCATAATGTGTGGAATCGATCAAACAAGACTCCCTAGATAACAAGAAGTTCGATCTTAGGGAGCTAATGGTCAATAAGCTAATATTTCTTATAATAAAAAAAAATTATATAATATTTAAACAGTTAACACCTGGGAAGTAGATGAAATGTGTGTGTGACCATTTAATTAGTTCCCAGGGCTTTCTGTTTCCAAGATGAGGATGGTCTGACTTCCATCGGTGTTCATTTCTCTAATGGTACTCCCAACTCAAGACCCTGGAATGCTGGTTGGGAGCTCAGCTAGGCACTGGCTCTTCTAGGCACGTCAACAATAGGTTAAACACTATGATGTGTAAATAATTTAAAAGCTAATTAAATGTTAACAGGATTTCCAGATACTTAAAAATATATACCGTATTTTCCGGCGTATAAGATGACCAGGCGTATAAGACGACCCCCTAATTTTACAGTTAAAACATAGGTTTAGGCCTATATTCGCTGTATAAGACTACCCCCCACTTCCGAGGCTGTAGTCTTATACAGCAAATATAGGCCTAAACCTATGTTTTAACTGTAAAATTAGGGGGTCGTCTTATACGCCCGGTCGTCTTATACGCCAGAAAATACAGTATATAATAGACATTTGCTACACAGAAAGCAAAGCTTGAAAGCTGGAGTAGGGAAGGAAATACCACTTGTGAGCTACTGTATATTTCCGTGTATAACGTGATACTTTTATCTAAAATTATTAGACCAAAAATTGGAGGTTGTTTTAAACACAGGAGTAACCTGTGTATTGATTTCTTAATGTTGCGTTAGAAAAGTAGGGGTTGTCTTATACACGGAAAAAATATGCTACTATTAAGAGATTACACCCACTGAAACGCAATGACACAAGCATTAATAAAGTTTAAGAAGCCCTATTTGTTGCCTCTTCGGATAGTATGATTGCCATCTTGGACTGGGTCTGCTTACTTCTTTCAGAGCAGAACGTTATACCCCTACAGCTCACAGTCAATGGAACAAGACTCAGGGCTGACAGGAAAAAGAGAAATCAATGTAGCTTTTATTCTAGTAAGTCCTGCCCTAATCATACTTAGTATTGTATTAGATAAGCCATCCTCCAAGGGTAACCCACAGACAATGAAGGGACCTTAATGTAGCTTACACCAAAATCTTTGTCAAAAGGCAGCTCCTATAAACAGGGGGCTGATGACATGATTCATTCATGAGATCGTTCCAGAATCTGTCTCTGTGTGGGGATATGCTTGGTGTGAGGAAAGAAACACAATTTGTGAAAGTGCAATTTCCCACAATGCAGAGCGGTTTTAGGGGAGGGGGTAAGAGGCAGGGGGATAGACTCGGGTTAGGCAGGGAGCGTTTAGGCTTGGAGGCCCCTCTCCAAGAGAAGCAGCTGTTCTCTGTGTCACAAAATGATCAACATTCAGGAAACAGACCTAAGGGTATGACTTTATCTGAAATGAAATGCCCCAAAGCCAAAAGCTAAGAACATAAACACCACATGGAAGCTGCTATTTTAAAACACGCCCCCAGAGACACCTTGGGCTTTGCTGGGAAGCCCTTTTCTTCATCCCATGGTCTCTGATCCATTTGTAGTAAGCTAAGCCAGTGATGATCAATAAGCAATGGTTATCTCAATGAATCTGTACACACACACACAAACACCCCTATCACAGAAGCTATTTTTTGCTCCAATCACTAACTTGGTTATTTTACATCAAGCTTGTCCTATCTGTGACCTATGGGCCACATGTGGCCCAGGATGGCTTTGAATGCAGACCAACCCAAATCTGTAAACTATAAAACATTATGAGGGGAAGCTGGGATGGCTCAGCGAGTTAAACACTTGCTTTGCAGCCTTGGGGACCAAGGATCGAATCCCCATGAGGACCCATACGCTGAACTGCGGTGTGCCTCCCATGCAGGAGGCCCCCAACCCAGTTCCCTCCCTGTGCGGCCCCCACCCACCTGTGTGGAATTAAACCATGTCGAAAACTGATAACGTACAACTACGGAGATTGCTCTGGGCCCTCCCCCTTCTCTCTATCTGTCTCTGTTAAAAACAATAAAATAAATCTTTAAGAAAAAAACAAACATTATGGGATTATTTTCTGCCATTTTTTATTTTTAGCTCATCAGCTATCTTTAGTGTTCCTGTATTTTATGTGTAGCCCCAGACAATTCTGCTTCCAATTTGGCCCAGGGAAGGCAAAAGGTTGGTCACCCCTGTTTTATATAATCCCCAACCACAAGTTAACTATGTTCACTTCTACTTCCTCCTGAGCAGATCCATATATACAGCAATACCTACTGATGTGCATGTGCTTCAGGAGATAAAGAACACTGGGGCACTCATGTCAGTGCCCTTATGCACAAGGGCATGCTGGCTCTGGCCCTCAACACAATGCCTGCAGTCTCTCACTCACCAGTGGGTTGTGTTCCAAAAGCTTTTGAGTTGGCCGTCTGGAACTTGGAATGCATGTTCCCACTGACACAATGTTATAAATGGAGATTAGCCCCACACAATGCCCTTCTAGCCTATAATATAACCAAACTAACCCCTAAGTCCAAGCAAGAGCTCTGGTTGTAGGAGTTAACAGGTCTGAGGGTAGAAGAGGATGAAGAAATAGGAGAACGATGAGTCTCCTTGGTTTCTTGGTTTGGGCTGACCTTTAGCCACATTTTAATGGAGGTCACATTTGCATTATTTCCAACTCTCTCTCCAAACTCCCTTGTCTTTTTAGGACTCATAAACCCATTCTCCTAAGCTCTTCCTGTTTTTCATGATCTCTTCCCTCTCTCTGTTTCTGAACCCCAGATTCCTTTGCAACACCCAGGTTTTCCAATCCTGGTCCCATGGTAAAAGCATAGCAACCCAGAGGATGGGGTGGGGGCTGGGGAGCAAGAGAAGGGGAGGTGGTCTTAGCTAGAGGTGTGGGGTCTGCCTACTTAGGAAAGTTGAGAAACTTGCTTACAACTCATTTTATAAGTGGAGGGTCACCAAGCCAAACCACAAATCCACACTAGAACAGAGAAGGCAGTGACTAATGTGAATAAAAGGCAAAACGTCTCAGATGGGCCTTGGCAACTGTCAGTTGAGAGAAGGGGAGCTGGTTTAAGGCTGGGACTCTTCCCAGAAATGGTATAATTTACAAGCTTAATCGGAGAAGAGTGTTTACAGCTATGGGAAGGCTTGATGTTACAGTTATAGAGAAAATGACAGGCAACATCTGTTCCTCTTCTCTATAACCACTTCCAATAACTTGTTTTAAAAGGTGGGATTTGGCAAAGCTTCTTCCCACCAGCAAGAAAGATCAAAACAAAACAATCATCTCTTCATATTCCATACAAGTACACACACTAGGAAAAAAAAAAGACTAGAAGGAGATAGATCAAAATGTTGATGATGGGTTTGTATAGGTGAGGCTCAGTAATTTTTGTCTTCCTTTTTATTTTTATGTACTTTCCAGATTTTCCTTAATAAACTTGTATCTCTGAGGAAAACAATTTAGAGACCAAATAAAAGCAGACCTGAAGATGAATTTCTTATGTCTGTAGAAATGCACATCTGGCTAAGTCATCGTGAACCTGTCTTGAGATTTGCTGTGTTGGGGCAGATCTAAAAATAGCAATGAAATAGCTCTTGTGACTGAACAAAAACCAAAGCAAAAGCTAACATTTAATGTGTATTTACTACAGCCTGGCAGGGTGCTTAGCACTTTCATACGTAATATTTCACAACCCTGGGGATGACATTACAGCTAATTTTACAGGTAAGTCTGGTACCAGCAAGGCTAATGTGCCAGCACCAAGAATTCGGCCTAACCATCCCTTCTCCCATGCACCCTACCACTCCCTGGCCTCAGATGCCCACTGGGACCAACGGCAGCATGAATAAGGACAGTAGTTTCCCTAATGGGGTCATGAGGGATGGAGTGCAGATGAGTGGGCTTCTTGTGCCCATTCCCACTTTTCTGGAATAGCTCTGTGGTTAGCTGTTTCATTTATTGACATTCTGTGTAAACTTGTTTTGGAAGAATGGTTTTTTCAGCTAAAAAAAGGTCTGAAAACCACAGGACTAGATAGTCTCCAAGTTCTTTCTAGCTCTAAAAGTCTATCCTCAGAGCTGAAGAGTGCTCCCTGTCATTCAACTGGTGTGAATTGGCGTTACTTGGTCAATCTTCCATGTCAGATATCCTTTAATGAATTAGCTTGGGGACACCCAAAAAGAAGTGGCAATGCCCTTCTGTGCAGGAAGGGCTTCCACATCCTGGGAAGTGGTTTCTGTTCACCGAGTTCAGCCCATAGGCCTACTGTTATGAAATGCAACCCATCCCTGGTAATGATTAGTGAAACTTCGGCTCCACTGCTGTGTTATTTGAAAGGAGTGAGCACAGCCTGTAGCCAGTCTTCAATCTAGGCGTGCCAGTGAATCCCAACATCCTTCCAATATGTGCACCTGATTAGAAGCGGGCAGCGAGGATGAGAGAGAGCACATGTGGGTGCAGGTAGGTAGTGGTTGGGAGGACCAAGGCAGGGGCTCAATTCATCCCAGACACTGAGAGGAAAAAGTCCCACTCACAGGAGAAAGCTGCCCACACTGCCCTCCACCCAGGAATGATCTGGGAAAACCACCCTCTTCTAACTCTATACTAGATTCAACCCAAAGGTGCCCCTGCTTGACACAAAAGCAGTCCACATGAAAGACGATGCTGTGTTGTTCTGTTCAAAATGGGGCGTGTGTTAGTTACATTTTGAGCACATGATGCTCATGTGGAGATGTTCTGAGTTGATCACGGGTGAGGTGGAGGAAACCTCTGAAAGTCAAGGAACTCTGAAGGGGCGTGGAAAGAGGCTGCAGAAGCCAGGTTGACCACAGTGAAGAGCCTGCTGTCTGAGCTACCCCACCCTGCACTCCACCCTTGTACACCCATCAGAGCCACGGTGAGCCGGGACTGGTAGGACTGAATTCCTAAAGTGACAGGATAGGAAGAAGGGATGGTTACCGGTATTAGAAGCACCTCACTTTATCTAACAGATGCTTTCCTGAAGAAAGTGAATTCTATAAATCAAACAGTGGTTTTAAAAATAAAAAATCTTCTTAAGAAAGAGAGAGAGCTCTTTATTTTAAAAAGCCCTGTCTTCACCAATCGTTTCATGAAAATGTGTTTGGTGCTATGAATAATAATCCTCTAATGCAGGGGTGTCAAACTGGCGGCCATAGTGGAAGGCTATTTTCTTCATAACAATTTTTTCTATTTTCATTTTATTTCAGAGCATCGTGGGCCACAAAAAAATTACCTCGGGGGCCGCATGTGGCCCACGGGCCGCCAGTTTGACACCCCTGCTCTAATGTAACTGTTTAGTACACTTTCTCAAAGTGAAGCATTTTTCACACATGGTGGAAGAACAGGAGAAAGACCCTTACTAGTCCCTAAATCACTTCCCTGTGGTGCTTGTGGGGCAACCTGGGTGCGACTGGGAAGGTGCTGGGGAGATGTGAGCCAGCAAGCGCTTCAAGGTCACAAACCTGTGGAGCCCATGCACTGTCACAGTGTCCACATTGTGTCATCACCTGGGGAATGCAACCACCTCCTTATTCTACAATTCTGTAATTCATGCCTTCCTATTCTGCAATCGACAAATACCCAGAGGGAGTAATTATATAGATTAATTTCCACTCAAGATTCCATCCAAAGTTGCCTGGGGTTTGCCCTTGGAGCTCAGGCTACAGTGTGAACCGGTAACCTCCAAAGCCATCAAAAGCTCAGCACCAGGGAAGCTGGGATGGCTCAGTGGGTTAAGTGCTCACCTTGCAGCCCCAGGGTCTGAGGATCGAATCCCGGCCTAGGCCTGTGCAGGCCCATATACTAAACTGGGGTGTGGCCCCCAGTTCAGTTCTTGCCAGGGCAAGCTTCCCACGTGGGAGGCCCCAGCCTGGTTCCTACCCTTTGCAGTCCTACGCCTACCTGTGTGGAATGAAACCATGTTAAAAACTGATGACATACAACTATGAAGACTGCTCTGGGCCCTCCCCCTTCTCTCTCTGTCTCTCTCTGTCAGAACAATAAAATAAAAAATAAATATAAAGAAAGAAACTCAGGGGAAGCTGGAATGGCTCAGTGGGTTAAGCGCTCACTTTGCAGCGCTGGGGACCCAGGATCGAATCCTGGCCCCAGCCCGTGTGGACCCATATGCTGAACTGGGGAGTGTCCCCAGTTCAGTTCTCTCTCTGTCTCTGTATCTCTCTCTCTCTCCCTCTCTCTGTCAAAAACAAAACAAAACAAAAACAACAACAACAAAATAATAAAATAGATCTTAAAAAAGAAAAAAAGAAAGAAGCTCAGCACCTCAGCGCCTGGGCCCCCAGAAAGCAATCCCCTGTGGCACACACATGGAGCTCTGTCATCACCTAGACACACACTCGTCAGCTGGTGCCACCTGCTTGTTGCTGGTCCAGCGCCAGCACACCCAGCCCAAAGGGCTGGTGGTGAAGGGAAAACACTCAGCCCTCATGGAGGGGAGCCCTTGCACTTCGGGCTTCCTCTGCAAGGCTGGCTGGCCCCAAAGCAGACAACACTGCACCGCACAGCCTGCCTGCCTCCTACCTCTGCCCCTGCTGCCCCACCTCTCTCTGCCCCAGCCGCACATCTGTGACATGATCACTGGAGCACCTACCTTAGGAGGTGGTTCTGAAGATTAAATAAGCCAATGTATGTACAGAAAGCACTTAGAACAGTGCCTGGCATACTGTAAGCATTATTTATGTTTCAGCTTATGTCATTACCTCTACGTGTCATGTACACACAAAGGTTTGACTACACAATCGGCTAATATTAAGGAAATGTGCTCTTGTCTCAAATACCTGTATCTATAAATCAAGGCAGGGAAGAGCAGTGTGAAGGCTGCAACAGTTGTTGAGTAATCAGGGAAGTCAGCTTTAAGCAGAAGCTTTAGAAATCACCTTAGGAATGATCACTTAGTATTATGTAAAATGACCCCAAACAGTTCCTAGTCTCACCTCTGCATTGATTAAGCCCCTGTCCTTGTTAGCTCACACCAGTAAATGCACCAAAGAAAACTGCAAAAATCACCAGATCTGAACATTTTTTTAAATCTCAAATTTTAAAGAATTCGACAGAGAACTATTCAAATCAGAGCTCTAGATCACTGGTGGACGGGGAGTATGAACAGCATGTCCCATTCACAAGTTCCTTACTCAGCTAGGCTTGTGGCTTCCATGTTAGTAAAGCTGACGAGGAGAACACAGAGACGAGCTAGCTGAGCTTGCACGATCTTTGGAGTCTAGCCAACCTCCCCACTGGACAAATGAAGTAACTGAAACCCAGAAGGCTGAGTGATGGGCGTGTGACAGTGGCATCTAGGACCTGGTCTCCCAGCAGAGCTCACTTCTTTCTGCTTCCACACTCCTCCTTTTTCTCACTATGGAGACCTGAACACGGCAGTGACAGTCAGCAATGGGATTCCAGCTGGGATGGTGCTTTACTGAATTTTCTCAGCATGCCACATATCATACAGACATTGCCCTGAAGTCCCCAAGGAGCCAAACCATTCTTCTCTGACATCCTCAGAAGTCAAAGTTGAGGCTGGAATATCCTTTTCTACCTCTCTAAGCCCACATACTTCAAAGTCTAGCTAAAGAGCCACCTTTTCTGGGAAGCACTTCCAGAGCCCTCCATCTAAATTCACTGGACTCCTTCCTCAGCGCCCCTACTGCCTAGAATAGTGCCTGACACATAGTAGGTTCAATAGATTTTGTGGAGGGAATGAACACTCCTGAATTTCCACATAGAAGGCAGGCAGAGGTGGCAAAGGGCTTAGAGAGAAAGGTGGGGATAATGAGACGTTACATAGCAAACACTTGGCTTTCACTAAAAATTGAAGGTTTACTGTAAATGTGGACATTGATGAAGATTTGAGGGCAGTTAAGGTACTCTGTAGCACCTCATCCCGCCACCTCCCAGTTGTCCTGGCGTGGCTGTTCACATGTCTGGCTTCCTTGCTCAATGATAAATTCCTTGAGAGTGGGTCTTACTCATCTCTGCACCCTCCCAGCCTCCATGAGGGCCACGCGCTCATTAGGGGCAGAAGAGGTGATTAAATGACCAAACGCATGAATGAATGCCTAGATGAATGGATGGATGGATGGATGGATGGATGGATGGATGGACGGATGCATGCTGAAACTTCTCCTAAGTCATGCTTTGGTTAACTAATATCAGGAGCCAAAATAAATGTTCAGTTCAGTTTAAAACCAAGAACAAAGCTTTGGGGTCAGAAGGGAGGGAGGACAAGGCAAGACGTGAGAGTGGGACTTGGGAAGCTCCAGGCCAGCGTGAGAAGTCAGAAAACAAAACCGGAAAGACATAAGGCCATCCTGATAGATGCTTTCCATATAAAGGAGGTTCTAGTACACAGTGGATGAACTTTTGAGTTTCCTGTTTTTAAATTTTCTTATGATGAAGTTGAAACTGCACATTGTTCCCGTCAGCAGGGTGGTTTGCACGTGCCTGGAATAATCAGGCACATGTGGTGTAGTCCTTGTGCATAAGTACAATGGAAATATGGAAGCTGGAAACCACAGAGTCAGCGGGTTGGGGTGGCCTATGTCCTGGGCTCCACTAGGGTGTGGGTGAGCTTTGCCCCCCTGTGCCAAAGGGCCCCAGCTGGGAAGCAGGAAGGCCATATCATGTCATCTCTAAAGTTCTTTCCACCCTAAAATTCTATGACCTATGTTTTGGTCACAGACAGATCTTTAGCATAAAAGTAAAGGAATTTCCCACAGTGGAAAGGTATTAATATGTACCGTATTTTTCGCTCCATAAGAAGCACCTGACCTGCCTGGACCCACTCTCCTTCCATGCAGTCCCTGCTTTCTGATCTGGCTGCAGGCTTCCCCACGGCATCATTTAGGTCCCCAACGTGCACTCTTCTTTGCAGTATTCGCTCCATAAGATGCACACACTTTTCCCTCCACTTTTTTTTGGGGGGGTTGCGTCTTATGGAGCGAAAAATATGGTATATACACTAAGGTAGTTTAAAATATGTATATCATTTATTAGTATAAATATTTTTATTCTTTGAGCATAGTTGTTTCCCAATAACTAGTAAAAAAAAGGTCATGATCATGATAAATGGCAGCTACTCATAAATAAGAAGTCTGACCCTTAAAAAATTTTAAAAGAACACTTCTTAATCCTAGTGCTAAATTAAAATATTTTGAATTGTGCTCACAGTTCCTTATGTGAACACGTCAGTAGCATATGCTGCCCAAACGGGCATGTTCTTTTCTCTGTTAGGTATTCCAAAGGATCCGATTATGTGTTTTGTTACAGCACATGAACCTTTCTGCATCTCGGTTTCCTCATCTATAAAATCTGAAGGGGTGGTGAGTTTGAGTTGTTTATGTCCTGTGATCCCACATTCATTCTGCCTCTCCATCTGGGCGGACAGGCAGAACAGCTGAATCTACTGATAATCCTATACGTGATGCTTCCTAACGTCAGGCAGTATGCCCTAACCCCCAGTTTCACCTTCTGCGATTTCAGTGACCTGCAGTCAATCATGATAAGAAGACATTAAATGGAAAATTCCAAAACTAAACAATTCCTACGTTTTAAATCACGTGCTATTTTGAGCAGTGGGATAAAATCAAGCACCATCCTGCTCCATCCCACCTGGGACATGTATCATCGCTTTGTCCTGCGTCTCTATGTTGTTGACACTCTCCACCTGTTCACTGAGTAGCCATCTCAGTCGTCAAGAGTACCTGCCGGGGCATCACAGAGCTTGTGTTCAAGTAACCCTTATTTCACTAAACAATACCATATTACACAACTTTTATTATAGTATTTATTATAATTGTTCCATTTTATTAGTTATCACTGTTAATCACTTAATGTGCCTAATTTATACTCTATCGTAAGTACCACATATGTACAGGGAAAAGCATAATAGTATATATAGGGTTAAGTACTATCCATGGTTTTAGGTATCATTGGGGTTCTTAGGACATATCCCCCTGGCAGGTAAGAGACTAACTGGTGAATCAGCACCAGGGGCCATACTGCCCTCTCAGGGGGCAATGGTCATGTGTGAATAATGTGTGGTTGTCACAACAACCAGAGGGCACTGCCAGCATTTAGTTTGTGGAGGCCAGAGCCACCATCCCACAATGCTCCCAGCATCCTACGCAGTGACCTTTCCTGTCCTAAATACCAGAAGCTCCCTGACAACAAACACCAGATGCAGTGAACAGGTGAGGGGCAAGGGAGGAAGACTCAGAGGAAATGAGCAGAGTTTGGAGAAGAGGAATGGGGGAGGGGAGTGCCCTGCAAAAGCCTCACTTACGTACTTCTTTTCAGAGCAAAAAGAGGGGCTTGTTGTTCAAGAGAGGTGATCCTTCCTCTGGCTTGTTGCAAATCACAAAAGTCTATTCCTGGTACCACTCTGCTTTGATATTCGCTCCGGCTTGTTGGTCCTTTCCCAGCCCTAAGCCCAAGATGGAGGGAGGCAGGATGGCCACACGGTTAGTCTACTTCCTTTCCTGACCTACCTTCGTCCAAAAGTTGACAAGGCCCTGAGGAATGGGTTGGGTCCCGTATTGTTCTTGAGGCGACAAAATGCATATTTAGAAACAGCAGGCAATGTGGTGAGGACACACATGCACACACATGCACACACACAAAATAACCAGGAAGCTTTCTGGTTGAAAAGAAAATAGAACTTTTTTTTTTTAATTTACAAATACTGAATGTACAGTGTCAAAGTGAGGCAAGTTTTTTGAAATGGAAAGGGTAGCATATTAGGCACATGGAATCACAACTTTTCACCTGGAGAACTACAAAGCAAGCATGCATATACATACCCAACGTGGGCACTGTCGCGATACGGCAGCACTGAAAATATACTACAGAAGGATCTTCTGCCACTGATAAGGACTATTCTAAAAAATAAAGGAACAAATAACAGACAAACAAGCTAAATGCAAAGGCTCTTAAATTAAAAAAAAAAAAAATTCTCTAGCAATTAAGCATTCATGGAATTCACAGCAGTATCTGCACACGCCCAACACCTCCTCTGACAGATGGTGCTCTGCTCCCCCGATAGAAGGCAGCCTCAACGCAGTAGCAGTACGCTGCCTCTCTTATCCAGACGCTGCCAGGCAAGACGCCAGGGAAGGTTTCGCACGAGTATAAGTGAACCCTTTCTCTGGCTGTGGGCTGCACCTGCACGAGGGAGGCAGAGCTGCGAATCTGAGGGTGCCCAGTGCTGAGCCAGCAGTCATGCCACATTGAAACCACTGATTTCTACTCTGTAGTATACAATGCAAGAGCCACAGAGCCAGAACCCACGAGCAGGAGAGACGCTCAGATGCCATTATGATCATTAGGGGTTGTTTTTTTAATATGCTGGCAGCATGTTAGGTTCTGAGAATAAAATTCAGGGAGCAATTACATAATCAGCTTTAGCCTCCATTCCTGCTATAAAGATACTACTGGAAACAATTCTACATGATGTTCTTATGCAATCAAAGGCCACTTTAAAACACATTTAAAAATACTCTCGAAAGTACTTATCCTGGCATCTGCGAATAACATTTGTGAAAAGCACTGCTGATGAGAAAATGGAGAGAGGAGTGGAGATATAAAAAACCACATTCTTTAGCACAATGGCAATACACACCGGATATGGAACTTACTGACTTTTGTCATCTTTCCCTTCAATAATCATCATAATAAAAGCAGGAAAAAAACAATACTGCTAGCTGCATCGAGGTTTGAGGATTTTGACTTTGTTTTCAAATTGCGGTATTAAATTGCCTACACGTTCAGGATAAAGCTGGGGTCCCTGGCATGGCGAACCAGGCCCTCTGTCTTCTAGCTCCTTCTGCCTCTCCAGTCTCAACACGCGTGGTATTTCCTGCCATGCTGCCTTATTCACCATGCTAAAGGACTTGCTGTGCCCCCTCCTTAAAACCCCAAAGTTTCATCCCCCTGTCCAGTGCCTGCTATACTATTCCTTCTGCCTGCTCTGCCCTACACGGTACACTTAGTGCACTCTTATTTATTTTTCAAATCCTAGCTCAGAAGTCATCTCCCCAGGAAGCATTTCCTCCCCCTTCACGGAGTTACTCGTTTCCTTTCTGGTGCTGCTCTGTTCCTTATTTCCACTTTCAGGAGTGCACTGATCACAAATGCTGCTAACACCCATGTCTCTTCTCCTAGATTGTGAGTTCAAGGGGTTAGCACATGGCAGCCCCTCCACCCCACCCCAAACGCAGTCTGGACTACACTGCGCTTCAGGGCAGCCCGAGTACCCGTCACTAGGAAGACTAGACTATGGCTGCCCGTTCATTCCTGTAGACCAGGGGTCTCCAAACTACGGCCATGGGCCAGAGGCCCTCTCATCCAGCCTGTGGAGACCTTTTTATCTGAATAAAATGATATTAAATAAATAATTAAAAACAACATCTATGTTTTGATTCTTTTTTATTTGGACCTTGAGTGTGTAGTCGGCCCCCAAACTGCTGTTTGATAGTTAATGCGGCCTGCGGGCTGAAAAGTTTGGAGACCCCTGCTGTAGACGGCGATTCATGTCTACAGTAGCTGACAGGACCACTGTCAGATGTCAGCGTGGTCACCTTTGTATGACTTCAGGCAGCTTACTAACTCTTCTGAACCTCAGCTTCCTCATATAAAAAAAAAAAAGATAAAATTAGAAACTATCTTATTGGAATGTTGCAAACCAAGGTTGTCCAACCTGCAGCCCAACACATTCATAAACTTTCTTAAACCATTATAAGATTTTTTTGCGATTTTTTTTTTTTCTCATCAGCTATCATTAGTATTAGTGTATGTCATGTGTGGCCCAAGATAGTTCTTCTTCTACTGTGGCTCAGGGAAGCCCAAATTTGGACATCACTGTTGTAAAAAGTAAATGAGCCCATGTGGCAGATGTGGTGAAGTAATATTAACTGCCTGGCAAATGAGACATACTCGATAAATATTAACTGTTTTTACTGGGGACCATCTTCTTGGGTTGAGGGTAGCTTTACCAGCCTAGTACTTAGAGTGAGAGCCTCTTTGGACCTCTGTGCAAAAACACACAGGCCTGAGCAGACATGTCAGGCTCTGCTCAAAGGACAACTAAAGGACCACCCCTGTGTCCTGTCTACAGAGATGCAGCACTCACACAGAGGTGTCTCTCCTTTCTCATCAGACACCACAGACCCAAGTCCCGGTCATGGCTGCAAGGATAGGACGTTGCATCCAGTAGGCTGCTGAGGGCCAAATACACAGAGCATGAGCACACCACCCTGCCCATCGCCAGCCCGGCTCCTGGGCTCTCACTCAGGGAGACTAGCAACAGAGCCAACATTGCAATGTCCATGTCTACTTGCTTAAGCAGACATAATAATCGCTAACACTTAGTAAGTATCAATTAGGCGCTGATTCTACACACTTTAACTAAGGGGCCACAAGCAATGAAGTGACTGCCGAAGGTGATAAACTAACAGGTATGACTGGCCATGGATTTGAGCCCATGCTTTCGATTACTACGTGCCTTGATGCTTTCCTCTTCTCTAAGACTTACTAGAAAAGTCTGCTCCTGAAGGTTTAAGCGGATACCCATAAATTTCTAGAACACTAAGAAGTCTGCCTTCACCCAGGTTTTTGAGGGTGACTTTCCAGTCTGGCCTACAGGTCACCAGGCCGAGCATGGGGTGGGGACAGAGGGTGACCAATCACAACAGCCCTGATATCAGAGCTGCTGCAGCCATGGGCAGCCCCCACCTCCTGCTCTGTTTAGCTGGGGCCCCTTTCCAAATGGAAAGGCAGAGGTTCTCTGCCACCACCCTCTGCTACCCACCCAGGAGAAAAGTCTGAAACTGCTCATTCCCTGAGTCAGTAGACATCTATGTCTCCTGCAACACAGAGGAAGAAACGTGTTGAACAAACTCAACTGGCTTAGCATACTTAATTTGCTTTGTTATGTAGTGCTAATGTGTCCTTCCTTCCCATACACCAAACTTGTTTGGACATTTTACTAGAACATGAAAATAAAAGGATATAAATGCATGTGAAATGTAAGCATTCTTTCCAACGTTTCAACCACAATGTGCCTATTAGTTAATGAGCTGCACTGTTCTGCTACATTAGTACTCTCGCTGTGTGGTCCTGTCCATTCGGTCTAGGAGAGGCTAACAGTATGTTTCATTCAGAAAAAAACATGTTATTCCAATGCACAGGTCAAGTTTAGCAAATAGGGGGATGCCAGGATGGCTCAGAGGGTTGAGTGCTTACTTTGCAGCCCTGGGATCCGAGGACTAAGTCCTGGTCCCAGCCCCAGCCCGTGCAGACCCATATGCCGAACTGTGGTGTGCTTCACATGTGTGTGTGGGGGGAGGCAGTTTGGTTCTTGCTGGGGCTTCCATGTGGGAGGTCCCCGGCCTGGTTCCCACCTTGCGTGGCTCCATGCCCACCTGTGTGAAATGAAACTATGTCGAAAAACTAATGATGTACAACTATGGAGATTGCTCTGGGCCCTTCCCCTTCTCTCTCTGTCTCTATCTTCTCTCTATCAATAAAAATATATATAAAAAGTTTAGCAAATAGAATATGGAATATTTCTCAACAATTGCAGTAGGGTTGGTATTCTCTGGTTGGCCATTCACAAGCCACTGGCAGGAGGAGGAGGTAAGTAAGAAGCATCACATCTTTGGTTTTACACTTTCCTTCCATTCTTGTGTCCAGCCATCCCATAGCCTCTCACTTTCTGCAGGAACCAGAAGAGAAATCCAGAGCAGAGACCCACATGGCAACTCTGCCACAGGTTTGCAGCAGTTCAAGCCCCAAGGAGCTGGAAATAGCCAATGGAGCTTCTAAGAACACACCCTACATGTTTCCTGAAGTAGTTCTGAAATCTGGGAAGGACTTGAGGCCTCAGCCAGAGCAGGCAAATATCAACAAGTGGTGAGCTCATGTCTTCGGTTTCCTATAACAACTTTGGGCAGCGTGAATGTAAAGACCAACCACTGTGTCCAGAACCTGGCAAGTTTATGTGAATTTAAGCTTTGCTTTTTAAAAGTGTCAGGCAATGCCCATCATCCTGCAGATAAGCACAGAGGAAAATCAGATTCGTTTGCCTCCTCTGACTATTTGTGCATTTGTGAGCGAATTATATCAGTTGCTAGTGAAGAATTATGTCAGACGGCCAACTCCATTTGCAATGGGCTTCTGAAATTGAGCACCTCTGTGCCTTTGCTTCCAGCTACAGTAGTTATATCTTCTTGGGGTGCAAAAAGTCCATAAAGTTTTCCCCCTCTGTGACATATAACACTTTACTTGGAGTCAAGCTGACCAAAAAGCATTACACAAAAGATTATGACTTCAAAAGAGGAATTAACTCGAGAGAGACGGGTCTCTAAGGAATTAAAGATCACATTTCCATACACAAACATCTGTCACAGGGAAACAAATAGCAAAAGGTTCCCCAGTGCTGCAGCCCACATGGGCAGAGATCCCTCTAGATACACAGTGTTTTTCCAACCCTTCCAGGAAGCACCGAGCATGTTCTGCAGCTGGAACACCGTCTAACTTTCTTCTCCTTGTAGCCTCATTTCCGTGCTTAGGAAAATGTTTCTGGTATGAGGGAACTTGCAGCTTCAGGCCACAAAGCTCCCATTTTACTGGTGAGATGCTGGAGTCTTCAAAACAGCCAGAAAATGCACAAGGGCCCCCACAGTTGACAGAGCACCGGTGACCACTTTCATTGAACTGGTTTTCAGCCCCTCAGCCTAGTGCTGGCATTGTCTGAACAGGCAGCATCCAAAGCCATCCAGGACTTTTAAGTGTTCCCTCCTATGCCAAAAACTGGCTTCTGGCTCTATTTTCAGAACCCTGAGGAGTCTCTGTTGGCTGTGAGAAGATCTGCGCTGTTCCAGGTGGAATATTCCATTATAGCAGAAATATTCTCTTAAGGACATAAAAACGAGTAACCAACTTCTAAAAAGTTAGAGCAAAGAAAATCACACTCATAACAATGGTGGCTGAGTATAGTGATGCATGAACACAGTCCAGGGTTTGCATTAGGCACTGGGCACACATGTAGAAACACACTCTTAGATTCCGTAGTTCATTCCCTACGTGCCCAGGAAGCAGGAAAGAACACACTGGGTGGAATGGTGTTCTGCAAAAAAAAAACAGTGAAGTCCTAACCCCCAGAATCTGTGTGAGGATGAGTTCATATTGGATTAAGGTGGGCCTCAGATCCAATGCCTCAGTGACTGGATTTAGAGCTCTATTCAGTTTTATTGATTTACATTTTATTTCACTAATAATACATGATCTTGATAACTGTAGCTTTGTAGTAAATCTTGAAGTTAGAGAGTCAGTTCTCCAACTTTTTTTTCCTTCAACATTATATTGGCTAGTTATTTTCATTTCCCGTTTTCATATAAACATTAGCATTAGTTTGTCAATATACACAAAATAACTGGGTGAAATTTTGACTGTAATCACATTGATCTATAGATCATGTTGGAAGAATCGACATCTTGACAATATTGAGTCTCCTTATCCATGAACATGGAATATCTCTCCATTTTCTTAGTTAATTTTGAGGATTTTTTCACTAGAGTTTTACAGTTTTTCTCATATATTATAGATCTAATACATGTGTTTGGTTTTTACCCACATCTTTTATTTTTATAGGTGCTAATGTAAATAGTATCGTGTTTTAACTACTTGTTCTTTGCTGGTGTATAAGATAGTAATTTGGTTCTTGTATATTAAATTTGTATTCTGCACCATTACTATAATCATTAGGATATTTATTATACTGTATTTGATTGATTTTTTATTTTGTTCATAGATAATCATGTCATCTGTAAACAAAGAGTTTTATTTCTATCTTATCAATCTGTATATCTTTTATTTTCCATCTTATTTTATTACAAAAGCCAGTACTTCTAGTATAATGTTGAAAAAGAACCATGAGAGAAGACATTCTTGCCTTGTTCCTGATCTAAGTGGGAAAACTTTGAGTTTCTTATTATATATGATGTTCGCTGTAGGCTTTTTGTAGGTATCCTTAATCAAGTGACTGGATTTAATAAGGAGAGAACTGGAGATACCCAGACACACACAGAGGGAGGAAGGTCATGTGATGACGGAGGCAGAGGTTGGAGTGATGTGAACAAAAGGATGCCAAGGAATGCCAGCAGCCACTAGAAGCCAGGAAGGATCCTTCCTTAGAGCCTTCAGAGGGCATGTGGCCCCACAGGCACTGAGGTTGGGGACATCTGGCCTCCAGAACTGTGAGAGGACATATTTTGCTGTTTTAAGCCACCAGTTTGTGGTACTTTATAGGGCAACCCTGGGGAAGGAATGTAGCTGGCATTCAGTCACTTTCTTCCCAGTGCTGCTCAGTGCCACATGCCACCTGCTCAGAGGTCTACTGGGCATGTGTGCTACATTTGTGGGTGCAAAGAGACAATATTCCAGTTCAGGGGGGCTGGGAGGAGGGAAGGGGCCTATGCACAACAGCGACCGAGAAGCCTGAGCAAGTGGTGGGGCTGAGGCCTGGGATCTGGGTTGGGTCCTGGAGGTGGGGTAAGATTCCCAACAAGTGAGAACAGGGCATGGAGAGCCCAGCAGGAAGGGAAACATGACCAACACAGGGATGAGTGAGGCCGCACAGGGCCTCGAAGTGATGGGAACGGGGAACGTGGGTACAGGTCAGGAGGGATCACGCCTCTGCAGATCTATGCCAAGTAGCCCACAAATACAGTATTATCATCGGTGGGGGGTGTTAGTCTTCTTACCACGACCACTCCTATGACCACCGTCTCCATGGCCACTTCCATTACTGCTAACATCACTACAATGCCTGGAGTGGTGGAAGATTTCTGAGAAACAAGTTATATAGTCTTCTGCTCCTCCTCCTTCCCTTCCACAAATATTTTCAGAGCACTTAGTCAATGCCAGGCATTATGCTGGTGCTGGGGATCCAATAATGAATAGCACAGACAAGGGATCCATCCTGACAAAGCTCATGGCTGCAGGGAGATAGTTACACAGGGGTGTGCTTGCCCTGGAGCAGTAGAGGGCGCTACAGAGCACATCACAGGAAGGGCTAACCTGGCCTGAGGGAAGCAAGATGGGCTTCCTGGAGAGAGTGACAGCTAGGCTGAGGCAGGAGGGATGCATAGCAATGAGGCTACAAGGACATACGCTGACAGAGGGACTGGCATGAGTCAAGGCTGGGAGAAGAAAGAGCAGAAGAAGGCCTACTTGAGAAACTGAGCGTGCAATAAAACTCTCTTCACTGACCTCCACTCGCCTGACCCACCAGGATCTCCACACTCCTGTCAATCACTTGGCCAACACACACGACACATTCACAGCTCAGGCTGGGAGGCCGTTCTCTAGAATACCCACACTGACTTGTACACTTACTAAGAGTTTGTTACGTGCATCTCCATCCTGTTTATACCAGTTGTACGTGTTACTTCTACTTATCCTTGTTCACAAAAGACTACACATGCTAAAAAATGGATACTTTAAAATATATTCAAATAAAGGCAAGTCACCAAAACAAAACAAACAAAAAAACAAAAACTACTGTATATGAGGTATAGGCAAGACAGCTATAAAAGATTAAAAAAAAAACAAAACACAACTGTAAAAATCCCAAAAGGAGTTCAATCTGGACATGTCAGCAGTGGGTGGATATGACAATACATGAAGCTGATGTCACAAGACAGGCCTCAATCCACAGGAACCATATGCAAAGAAAAGTCCTGGCATAACAAGAGGCTGTTGCAGCAATGATCACTAATATGTCTTAAATTAAAGCACAAGGTGTAAGCTACAGATGTAATTTTTGTGGGTATTTCTCCCAATGTTTACGAACCTCTCCCATTACCCAGGCGATTACTGTAATAATTCAGTGTAGCTGGAGAGTGGTGTGGGTGTGAAGACTGGTAGAGACTGAGGAGGCTGGCAGGCCAGCTCCTGAAGGGCCACCTGACCCTGTGAGGGAGTTGTTTCTAGGAATGGGGAGGCCTGGGACTGGTTAGGATGGTGATGGTGACTGAAGCCATGGTGTGGATGAACTTCCCTAGTGACAGGCAATGAAGAGGAGGGGCCAGGAGAGCAAATCTCGTAACTGCAGGGGGAGAGTCAGGGTGAGTGTGAGGGCTGTATAACCAAGTGCCACACGCTAAATGGCTTACCCACAGAAATGGACTGTCTCACAGGTCTGGAGGCCGGCAGTCCGAGCTCCAGGTGTGAACAGGGCCACGCTCCCTCCCATGAAGGCACTAGGTAGGGCAGGATCTGCTCTGGGCCTCTTCTCCAGCTTCTGGTAGCTCCTTGGCTAGTGACAACATAATACCAACCTTCTACCAGGGCCACATGGCATTCTCTGTGCATGTGTGCATGTGTATATGAGTCTGCAAGACACTGGTCACATTACATTAGAGGCCCATCTTGCTCCAGGAGAATCTCATTTTAACTAAGTACATCTACAATGACTATTTCCAAGTAAGGTCACATTCTGAGGCACAGTGGGTTGGAACTCAGCATAAGACTTTTGAGGGAGCACAGTCCAACCCATAACAGGGAGACAGAAGGAAACCAAGCCAAGTGTAGTGTCCCAGAAGTTAGAAGGTCCTCTCGTGAGCTCTCTCCTACTTGCTCTTCCAGAATAGCACTGGTAGCTGTGTCCCCAAGCGGGGTCCTGGCCCTGAGCCGTCTACTAGCTATAATTACTGTTTTCCTCACAGACTGCATTTTGCATATCACTGTGGGGACTAAGGCCTAATTTCCTCTAGGCTCCCAGGCCCTCTCACCAAGCAGAGAATTAAAACAACAGCCAAGGGAAAGGTTCTGTCCGACCCGTAGACCTGTCCTCTGTGACTCGTTTTATTTCTTGTATGGCAAAAGGGTTAAAAAGAAGTAACAAGCTCTTGTCGTCTGCAAGCTTCTCAGCAGGGTACATCTGCACACGTGACGCACTGAGCACAGTTGCTTGCAACTGAAAATAATTTTTCTCAAAAGCCTCATGAAGAGTCAAAGAAAAAGCCAGCCTAACCTCCAGGCTTCAGAAGGAGGCATGAACATAAGACCTCATTAAACCCCACTGTGTGGTGCTGATGCAGGGCTGCCCCAGTTGGCCCCAGGACACAAGCATTCCCCCTCCCAGGGGCTAGTCTGCAAACCCAGCTCCTCCCTTCCTCCCACCACTCACAGCACCTGGGAAGAACTAGGAGAAAGTCTGCAGGGTGGTCCCATTTGAGAGCAGCTCTAGGGGGCATTTTGGTGGCATGAGAGGCTGGGCTGGGTCTATGTGAGGTTTTGGGATAAATGACAGCTCCTTAGGTCTGCACCCTCGCTGTCCCTCAGGACTGAGGTGTCACTGTCAGTTGGTTGTAAATACTGATGATGAAGCAGAGGAAGATGCTCCCTGCCAGCCTCCTGCTACGGGGATGGGGGATTTTAGGACAAAGCATTTGGGAAGGAGTGGGTGTCGGAAGGAGCCTCACAGAAGATGCTCGGCATCTATCAAATCAGATGGCTTCGTTTAAGGGGGAATAGGTTATCTTTTTCATCCTACAAGGCCAGTTCAAAACCAGTAACTAGCTGTTTTATTTTGTGAAACATGCCACTTCCTCCAACTCGTTTTTCAAACTAAACTAGGCTGACAGATTGGAACTCATGAGATCACAAAAAAGGTCTTAATTTAGTTATTACTCATCCCTCCTTCCCTCCAAAATTTTCAGTATAAAAAGGAAAGGCTCCACGTTGACTTCAGTCACTGCACTTTTAATATCTCACTCAAAAAAGCAGATCATGGGTGCCAGAATCTTTTTTTTTTATTTATTAAATATATTTTTAAGTTTTTGCACTGAGTTCACACTTTAAAGAGAAAATTTCTTTGCCCACTGTCGTCTCAAATCCAAATCTCCTTGAAAATTCCTCATGACGGATGAGATGGCCCAGTCCATTCATTGCAAAGAGCATTTCTCTGCCTGTTCAGAATGAAATGATCCTCAGAGCAGAGCCAGGAGGTCGGCCTGCATTTGCAGGGCACCCGGCAGCCATCACGTGTGTACAAGACACACCTCTGAAAACCAGATGACTTCCCAAGGACGGCAAGGAATGCCCACAAGTTGCACGCCTGAGACACGGTGACACCCACATGAACTGAGGGCTGCCTCCAGTCTCTCTCACAGACAAATGTTTGTGCATCTCGAGAGCCGGAAGCACACAAGAAAGGTCCTTTCCTAACAGGACCTTGAGGTCACTTACACATAAAAGTCTTGAAAGGCCATTGGTTCGTCTTCTTCATGCGCAGAATCCCCCGCTTCCATTCCAATGATACAGTTCTGTGGCCAGCAATTAGTTCTCAGTTGGTACTAGCTAGCCTTATCATGTTGTCATTTTCAAGGGTGTACCTTACCCTCCGAGGACTGAGATTTATGTTTGCTTTTGGCTGACTTCCTCTCGCCAGCACACAGTGGGACTTTCAGTGACGATGTAGATGACAGAGAAGGGCGACTGGTTCTTCTCTACTAACTAAGCAGCAGCTCCCACTCGCCAACCACCCACCTCACAGGATGTTCAAGGGCCCATTCCAGATGCTGTGGCAGGGGGCCACTGGTCACCTCTCTTTTGTGACAAAGAGTTTGCTCATACATTCATGAGTAGTTTTTTTTAAGACCTCAAGTCATCTTGAACTTTGTATGAAAATCAGTTCACTTTCAGAAGACAGTATACAGTACACACACACACAGCCTAATTTTTGTAAGAACAAGGTAACCCAAAGGAGACCTGAAATGCTTGCCCTGGATTTCTGGTTGGCCAGAGTGCTCCTGTTCAAACGCAAGCCAGGTTATGTCAACCTTCTGCCCCACATATGCCACGGCTTCCCTCTCACTCATAACAAAAGCAGGCATCTTCACAATCTACCCTCCTAGGGCTCGTCTCCTCTCTCCCCATCGAAGTCATCCACTCTGGCCTTCCGACGGTTCTCCAGGCACACCCCGAACGTTCCAGCCTCAGCAACTGCAATCACTGTTCCATCCACCCTGAACATTCTTCCCTACTGAGACAGCACAGTGCTGGCTCCCTCCTCTCCTCACCTTCCTCTCCCCTCAAAGGTGTCCCCATCTTTGAAGCCTTGGCCAACCCCAGGCCCTGCTTCTACACCCCCGACCCCTCAGTTGCTCCAGTTTCCCTTCATAGCACACCTACCTCGTCTCTGACCGGATATATTTATTTGTATACTGTCTGCCTCCCCAACTAGCCTGTAACTTGCAGCAGGATCCTTGTCTGCTTTATGCCCAGACATATCCCATCACTTAAAACAGATCCGGCACAGAGCCGGTATCAGTACGTAGGTGCTGAATGGACTAAACACTGGGATCACTTCATTCTCTGCAGTTATAGAACCACTTTATTGAGGCACCTTCTATCTGGGTGCACATGTCTCCTTCCAGAAAACATGGCTGTTTGTACATAGGTGTTCCAATGCAGTGAAACAGACCTGGCTATTCCCACTTGCTATGTCATCATCTTGTGCATGGGAAAGGGGCTTGGAAAATCTTCGTCCACCACAGAGGGCCATCCCAAGAAATGCAATGTCTTAAAACACGACCCTCATGCTGATCACAACCAATAGGCTTGACCCTGGCTGGGTACAAAAGTGACACATTTTTGTGATCCTGTCCTATTAGGACAAGCTAAACTAGCTCACTCTGTAGTTACATCTTATTGTTAGCCTCTATTGAACAGAACACACTGTTAATCTAAATCCCAAGATGTTTTTTCACAGGAACTTCTGAAAAGTCTCTACCCTATAATGTAAATCATTTATTCCTGTTAGTTTTAGTCTCAGCACTCTGCGCCTAGCATTTCAAGCTGTGGAAGTAACTAAGTCTTGGTTCTCCTTGGTACCACTTCCTCCTTCTCTCTCTGCTGCTTTTGGCTTTCAACAGGCCCGCAAGCTACTGGTCTTCACTCCAAAGAGGAGATACCGCTCAAGGACACATACTGCCTACCACATGCTAGTTTCCTTAAACTCCCCATCCGGCTAACAGCCATGGGCTGCCTGCAGGCCCTCCAGCCTTGCACCCCGTCATTCTATCCACTGGAATATTCTGTAATGAGGAGGAGTGTAACATTCTGCTGACATCAAATACCATGTCTACGGCAGCCCCCTAACTGACTAACCTAGTTATTCCATCTGTAAGGAGATGAAGTTAACTTACCATGACTTTCTCAGTGAACTCATAGTGACTATTAGCAAACTCCACTCTTTTCTAAAAGCACCCAAACCATCTGTTTAATAAGCCCACTCCAGAACTCTCCAGCCATCAGCTCTAGGCTTGCTATAGTCTATGATTATTAGAACTTATCCTTTGCTACCACCTGCTTCTTTCTGACTTTTTTTAAAGGCAATATTTACCCAGCATTCAACATAGAACTTTTTTTATTCTCCATGGTATTTTAATGATCATTTGTTCTAAATTCTTTCTATTCACCAGATCTAGTCCTGAAGACTGAAACTCACTTAAAAGGCCTCTGTATTAATTTATTCTACACTTAGTGAGTCCCTGTGTGCCTAGTACATTGCTTTGTTTGGTCTACGAGGAGGAGAGCCCCCCCAAAAAAACAACAACAACAACACAAAATTATCTTCTGGAGGCCCCTTGTAGTACAGGCTTCCCCCACTAGGTGAGTGTTCTAGAAACACTTCTGCATCAGTGTACCAGCTCATGTCGTAAGAGGCACACTCCACTCCAGTGAATTGTTTTTGGAGACTCTTTAAATGCATTTGCTCATTTCACAATGGGTGATTTATACAAACACCATGCAGCACATCAATGCACCTGCCCATACCGTACCAAATGTTCGGCAGTTTTTGACCAAAAATAATATTTCCCCATGACCTACTCTCCCTATTCATTCAATCTCGCCCTAAGCAACTTTTTTGTTGTTGTTTCTATGGATGAAAAAAGTCCTCAAAGGGAAACTTTCACCAGTGTAGAAGAGGAGAAGCAAAACACAGCACAAGCACTAGAAGGAATCAAAATTGAAGAGTTCAAAAACTGTTTTGAGCAGTGGAAAACATGTTTTGATAGGTGTATGGCATCAAACAAAGAGCACCCTGAAAGTGACTGAAGTGTAAAAATGTAAGAATAACTCAACAATTTTTCATAATTAAATTCTGGTTTTTTTGGGGTCCCCCCTTGTACATTTCACAGTTCTATTTGTTAAAGAATCTAAAACGAGGCCATCAGCTGACATCTACTCCTTTGTACCTTTAACCCCGATAAATTCACCCTCCTTCCCTCCTTCTTCTGAATATGTTTTTAAAAGCCCCATGGCTCTCACTGGCATTGTGTTTTATGGTGACAATACACTTAACATAAAATACACCATTTAACCATTTTAAGGGTGCAACCCTGTGTCATTAACTACACACACAATGTTGTGCAACCATCACTGGTATCTACCCAAAACTTTTCCATTGCCCTAAGCAGAAACTCTGCAACCATTGAGCAATAACTCCCTTTCCCTAAGCCCCTGGTAACCTCTAATCTACTTTCTGTCTCTATGGATTGACCTATTCTGGATATATTTTACAAATGGAATTGTACACTATGTGACCTTTTGTGTCTGGCTTATTTCAGTCAGCATACTGTTTTCCAGGTTCATACACACTGTAGCATGTATCGGGACTTCATTCCTTTTTATGGCTGAGTCACATTCCTTTGTATCCACATAGCAAGCACATTTTATCCATTCATCCGTTGGTGGACACTTGGGTTGTTTCCACCTTTTGGCTACTGTGAATGATGCTACTATAAACATTTGTTACATGTATCTGTTAAGTTCTTTTTTTCAATTATTTTAGGTATATACCTGGTGGTAGAATTGCTGGGTCATACGGTATTTTTATGTTTTACTCTTTGAGGAACCATCGAACTGTTTTCCACAATTACTACACCATTTTCACATTCCCACCAACAATGTCCAAAGGTTCCAATTTTCTTTTCTTTCGGTCAATCTTTAAGTTATTAGGGACTTGAGTCTTCCTCACAATATTCTTACGTTTGTCATTCTTTTTCATCAGTCTTTAGCCTTTAGCTAATGAGTTTTAAAAATCAATTTTCTGAAAATTCACAACATACAGTCTTCATAGTGTCTGGATTTCTATTTTCTACCTTTCCCTTCAATTATGAGAACAAACTTTGGAATCTGATGCCTAAAACTATATTTCACCCCCTACTTTCCAGTTAAGTTCCAGTTTCCTCCTTTGTAAATGGGGATGAGGTGTGTTTTAGTTTCCTATGGCTGTGGTCACAGATTACCACAAATTAGGAACTTAAAACAACACACATTTATCTTACAGTTCTGGAGGCCAGAACTCTGAAATGGGTCTCGCAGGACTGAAATCAAGGTGTCAGCTGAGCTGGTTTCCATTGGAGGCTCAAAGGGAGCCGCGTTCTCTTGCCTTTTCCAGCTTCCAGGGGCTGCTGGGCTCCTTAGCTCATGGCTTCCTTCTCCGTCTTCAAAGCCAGCAACAGACAGTTGAGTCTTGCTCACATTGGATCACCTTGACACTGACTCTCTTGCCACCCTCTTCCACTTTTAAGGATCCTTGTGATTACACTGAGCCCACCCAGATCATCCAGGGTAATCTTACTATTTTAAGGGCAGCTGGTCAGTAATTTCAACTCCATCTGTCACCTTAGTTCCCCATTGCCATACACCCTAACATATTCACAGGTCCTGGAGATACGACATGGGACTTCTTTGGGGTGGGAAGGGGAACATTAATCTGCCTACCACAATAGTAACAGTTTCTTCACACTGTTATTTTAAGAATTATGTGTATTTCTAAATTCTTTCCAGTCCTGAAGACTGAAACTCATTTAAAAAGTTTTTCCATTCATTTACTTAACCAACACCCACTGAATGGAGTTACTGAAACAATGCCAATCAAGAATTTAGAGTCTGGCACCCAGTAAGCCCTCAATAAATGCACCCACTATGACCTTACCATATTCATAATTTTATACTTCCTTTTGGCAATATGGTCAGAGCCACAAAAAATCTACTTCTTAGTCTGGATTTTCTGAAACCTGTCTTCCTAAAACCCAGCCAGGCATTGCTTTCTTTTCCGACTCTCAAGCCTGATGACTTCAGCACCGCCAGCCCGTCTCTGTGGTAGGACAGCAGAAGGGCTGCAGTGTGGCGGCTGCCCTCACCCTTCCCCCGCTGCTAGGAGACCAGGGCAGCAAAGAACCCATCGCACCGCCTGGTCCTAACAGTGAGCAGAAGCTTCCATCGCGGGGTCTGGCACCTGTGTCCAGCTCCATCCTTAGCCCAAAGCCCTGCAGCGTGACTCCCCAACACTCTCAGCTCCATTCTCTGTGTGATGGCCGCACACAAAGCCTTCTAGCAGGTCCCTAATCCAGCCTCACAGAGGTCGCTGGTTCCAGACTGAGAAGGATGGTTTTTACTTCAGGTCGACTCCATCCTCCATCAGAACCACACCTCCTACTGCAGGTGCTCACTTCTGGTTCGTTGTTTACAGTAGCACAAGTATTGCTGTTTACCATAAGTGGCCCTCAGTTTCTATTATCTTTTTCCCTTTCTATCTTAAAACTTACTTAACACTCAAACTTGGGTCAGACATTGAGACTCAAGACAGATGCTCCCCGCTCATCCTGGTGGCTGCCCTCCAGTCCCTGCGGAAACGAGAGCCCGAATCCACCACACGCTCAGGGGGCTTGGGGCCGGAGGCACCTCCCCAGCACCGTCCCCAAAGCCAGAAGAGCAAGTGGGCCCTGGGTTTGGCCTGAGGTCTGACAGGCTGGCCTGTACTGGGCAGGGGTCACCGGGAGACCCCGGAGCTTGGCTCAGCGTGTGAGGGGGCAGCCGTAGGGGCTGGAGCGGGGCGGGGGCCTTGGGGCTTGTCAGTCTCTCCTCTCCGAGTGTGAGGACAGGAGCGCACACCAGTAAGTCAGGCCATGCTGTTCCCAGTCCAGGCCTTCAAGACCTTTACTGATGCCATCCAGCCTTCTCCTTAAAGCCTCATTCCTCCGCAACACAGGCAGGCACACCTGAGTCCAGTGGCTCTGACGCTCACTGCAGGCATGACCCTCCTGTGGCGTATGTGCCTCCGTACCCTCAAGACGGGGGTCAGAGCCCCCGCCCTAAGCCATGGCCCTAGCCGCTCCCTCTGAGAGCAGGGCCCCTCCCCACCACTGCTGGACAGGACGGAGCGTATCCACAGGTGCCAGCATCCTCCATCAGGGCCAGCTCATGCCTTCCACCCAGCTGAGCGGGGACCACTCTCCTGCCCCTTCTCCAAAGGCCGGGTCACATCCTCCCATTCATGGGCTGGTGACCACAATTTCCTTCTGTCACCTCGTATTTTCTTCCTGGTGTCCTCCCAGCCTCCGTCTTCCATCTAAGAACCATCCAGCCTGGCTCATAAGCCAGGCTTGGTCAAGGACAGCACCCCCAGGCCTTCCATCTTCCCTTCACACAGGAAAAGCCGCTCTCACCTGGCCAATGGCCATTGTCGCCTGTGGTTCCCACCAGAGCCCGAAGAAGAGCTCGCTTTCCTGTCCTATATTCCAGTGCTCAGATTGTCAGATAAGCTAATAGTCTCTCCTGGCTCCCTCTGAAAATGCCCCAGAAAAACTGCCAGGAACTGCATGCTTTCAGGAGTGTCTACTGTTCCTGGGTCAAGGGCGTGCGGAAAAGGTGGCTTCTTAATGCACCCGGCAACCCCGCCAGTCCAGATCTCTTATCAACTACATCCTCTCACTACTGAACCATGCCAGGTGGTGAGGCGACTCCGTCAGCCTTGGCAGCAGCCAGACATGGGAATGCTACTGATGTGGCCCTCTCCTTTGGCTCTGCCACTGATTTCATTTAGGAATTCAAGGCTCTCTCTGCTTATTTTATGGCTAAAGGGGTTATGGATACAAACACAAATGTAAATAAACGATGAATAAACAATAGTAAAAATGGCAGGAGTAAGGTTTGGATTTAATTAGTAATTAAAAGCCACAAAAGACAAGAAAAACACAGTGGTTAAATGAATAAGGCACAATAATTGTAACAGTGAGAATGAGGGGTAGAGAGAGAGAGAAATTCAGAATATTCTATTTAACAGATGACAGTTGAGAACATTTTAACTAAAGCTCTGTTCTTAAAATAGAAACATATACTGACTATGTAAAATTATTTGATGAGAGAGCTCAATTTTGCTATCCCGAAATCACTGAAGAGCCACAAAATTATGTTCCCTATTCAACTAAGGTTTAAAAAGTACATACAAACTTCAAGAAAACAAGTCTTTAAAAACTGCAGTTGTGTTATTATTCAGGTTGTATAGTGTTTTATACAAATTACACTAATGCTGGGCCTTAATCATTCCCTGAGTCTGATGACTTTTTAGCAATTTTCCTTTGGTAAAGATTAGAGTATTTGTGGTCTTCTGTAATTCAGGAGATCAAAGTGGCCTTTGCACAGGACCCCTGCTCTGGGATGGTGTCTATAACTCTCCTATTCAAGGGAAACCACTCTCCAGGTCACAGGTCAGTGGGGAGGAGCTGTCCCTAAGGGGTATAGAGGGGTACACAGTATCAGGGGACCCCAAGAGGTCTTGGAGCTCAGTCCTAGCACTGCCCTGGGGCTTCCATGAACACACTTGGCTATTCAATCACAAACATGCCAGCAATAAAGATTCTGATCTGTTTGTCACCAGAATAGTTTTAATATCAAGGTCGTATAAATTTCAACAGTGATAATTTTCATTGTACAGCACTATCCAAAAGAGCAACAGAAGAGCTGGAGAAACACGTGCGCCCAGGAGTCTGAATTAGTGCCCAGGAGGAATCTGAGGCAACGCCGTGAGGTACGCCCCCGAGTGGACACCAGATATGTGGTGATGGATGGAGAGCTGATTCTGGGTGGTGAGCACATAATGCAATGCATAGATGACGTAATGTAGATTTGTACACCTGGGACCTATACTGCCAACCAATGTCACCTCAATAAATTTGATAATAAAAAGAAAAAGGCTAGCACCACAACTGAGTTCAGGCACAGCTCAGCTGGGATACTTACTGACCAGAGCATACAGGCCTGGTGAAAAGAAAAACCAAAACCCAACAAAGCAGAAAAAGAGGGGACGGGGAACCAAAACTACAAAACTCAACTATTTTCCTGTTCAAAGCTTTCTATAAAAATATACTTGAATACTATTAAAAATTCAGTTTGTGGTTAATCTAGAAAACTCTCACCAAGCCTTTGGTCCCTGTTGGGGAGCATTACTTCCCACAGCCGTCTCTGGTTGGGAGTGGGGTAGAGCTGGTCTGTTTGGGAAGGTGACAGGAGAGCCTGTGCATCGTAACCGCATGGGCTTCACATGCTGAGGTCCTGGTGGTTCAAGCAGGCTCCTCCTCCCTCCCCCCGGGACCCTCCCCTTCCTACAACTGGGAGGCTGGCAAGCAGCTTGTTAGCATAGTACCTGCCATTCCTGGTGTCGTGTTGCCGCATATTCTTGATAAAATGAATCTTCTTAAAGTTCTTTGGTCTGGGCGAACCTGAGAGAGTTCGACATCTGAAAAATAAAGTCATTTCAAAAACACAGTCAGTCAGCTGGACAGCTGAGACAGGTCCACACAAAGGCAGGAAGGAAAGACCAGACAAATGGCTTGAGTCACCCCAAGGATAATGAGGACAATATGGCTGGAAGCAAGGAAGCTTTCAAAAAAAACCCAACGACAGACAACTTCCTTGATAATACTGATAATAATTTATATGGGTCTCTGAAAAGCCAGCTAATGAAAACTATTGTCCTCAGTTAAAATAACATAATTTACACGGAGTCCAAAGACATTACCCTTTCTAGTCATCTTAGAAAGAAATCAACACAGGTAACAGGGACAGAAAACCGCACATTTAAAGGACTTAGAAAACTGTAAATTTAAAGGACTTAAGAGAGAAAAAACAGTGGAAAATTCAGTTTAAAAGCAACCCTGAGTCATTTTTCTTCTGTAGCAGGACTCTGGCCTGACCTACCTAACCAGCTGCTTCAATTCTCAACTTGACTACGCCTGTTGACTGAGAATCAGAGACCTAACTAGTGGCTGTTTCTTCCCCTCCACTCCCCTTGCCATCCCTTTTCTTATTTTCTTTTCAAGATAAACTTTAAATAAATATTTGTTGAACAAAATGACAGATTCAAAACAAATTGTTTTTTTTTTTTTCTGGAATATATGACATGACATGTGCTTATACTCCAGGACTGACAGAACAGAACATAGGCTGAAAAGATCTTATTTGTGTATAGTTTTTTCAAAGTTACCTGGCAAATTCTAAGTTATACAGCTACAACGACAAGAAGAAAAAAAGAAAAATATAAAAATAAAAAGAAAAGAAAAACCAACTAGCAAGAGTCTGACATTGGGTCATTTCTTTTAAAAAGAGAGCTGTGACTTTTCTATTTTGGTTTTGCTACCAAATTTTTTTGTTTACTTGAACTGTTCTGACCATGGGTCTCAAGGGCTAATGCTGCCATCGGAAGTGGGTACCCAAGAACTTCTGCTTCAGAGAATAAGTTCCTGAGAGCAGTGGCCGGCTTCCCAAAGCCACACTGAGGACTGTCTGGGGCCACCCCTCAAGTTCAGTCAGTTCTGAACTTTGAGGCTTCAGGTACAAGAATAACAAGACAACCCAACCAGGAGGCACAGCTGGGGCAGAAAGGGTGGGGTGTGGGGGCAGGTCTAGGCACAGGCCTGCAGAGTGACTCCAGTCTTTACAGCCCTCCCGAGTGCCCAGCTCAAGGGCAATCAGGTGATGTCCCGGTCCAGACCTTGGGATGTACATCCCCCCTTACCCACCCTCTAGGAAGGGCCAGTCTTCCTAGAAGCCTTTTCCCAGAGGGCACTGAATGTTTTTTTTTTCATAAAAATAAAATAAAATAAAATAGCCCCTTAAAATGTAATTTAACGTGAAAATAATCACATTGAAGTGAATGAATGCCGGCTAGGCCAAAGCAGACATGACACCAGATAGCTGGTGACTTTCATCAGGAGAAGAAGGTTCCCCTGGCCTCGGGCTTAGAGGTGGGAAGCCCGCCCCACTTCTAGTCACCTCCACCACATCAGAGCAAGGTCCACAGCCTGTGTCTAAAGGCCATGTGATCCCTGCAAGGTACTTCAGCAGAAACTGTAGTCCTCCCAGCCTCCACCCCCAAACTCACAACAGCCCCCCATTATCAATGATACTACTACTTCTCTGGCATTGTTGTTCGGATTAAGGTGATGATGTATACAAGAGCTTCATAAACTATCAAGTAACACGCTCAAATACAATATACACACTCATGCATATGTGCAAATATGTCAATGTTCACATACACATTTCAGGTGTTGTGATTATAATTAAGAGGTCATTAGCTACAAAGGGTGCCTATTTTGTTACTACTTTCCACCTATATTGTTAAGAGTTATTATTGCAGCTCTTATTAAGAGTCCTGAATTCTTGGTTTTAAATAGATTTTTTAAAGACTTGCAGAGCCCTGACTGATGGCATTTATTAATATTATAAGCTTCTTGTCGACTTTAGGCAGGGTTTGAACAGGGGACAGCACCCACCAATCCCACTCCCCACTCCAGGCTTCTAAATCTGGAGTTAGTCTTCTTGGGACTCAAGGGGATAGAGCTTCACTCTGCTTTCTTGAGGCGGCTCTCTGAAAGCACACCCAGGACCCCAAATTGCCTTACTTCTACCTCCAGAAATGATTGATCAATTCTGTAGGCTGCTTAATATCCCCAGCTCTCTCTCACACACAGAAGATTCTAGAAACATGTGGTCACTAGAGAGGGAGAAACCTCTGAAAGTGTAAAGGCATACTTTCATTGGTTTCTGGATGGGGCCAAGTGTTCAGGAGTATCCTCACACCCTTACCCCACTTCCTTCCAAAAAGCAGAGCTTCCTTGGCTGGACAGTCTGAGGGCAGTGGGCCTGACGCCCACTGAACTGTGAGAGGACCTTTCCACTCCTACCTCAGTGGCAGGAAGCTGGTACCAATCCCAGCCCGGAGGAGTGATGACCCCGAGCTGCCCCCAGCCACCCATGCCTTCAGAAAGAAGTGCTGTTGCCCTTCAGGGTTGAGGACACAATTCTCTGGGCTTCTGCAGGAACTGGAGATCAGCAAAAGTCACTGATGACTGTCAACACCACTAACCCAGACAGGCTGACAAACTGGGACAGGTGGTGATGACTGCCCCATTTGCTGCAGATGAACTAAAGACTTTCCAGACACCTACTCGTAGTAGGGATATCCTAGGTCCTTCTTCCAGGACACCAGGTAACCATCAGGCAAGTGGAAAACTCCTCAGTCTATAAATCCTCTTCTTGTAAATGTTCAATTCATGGAGTTCTAGGTGGATACAGGAAACAAACTTACAAACAAACTGTGATGCTCGAGAAAAGCAAGACTTAAAAAGAGTGCTTTGGGTTGCTATCAGCATCCGCTTCTATCTATGTATACTACTAATCTAGCCCTTAGTTCACAGAGCTGTGCTTTTTAAAGCATTCTATTAAACCACCAGGGAATCTCAGAAACAGTGGTGTTAGCAACAATTGCCAAGGAAACCAGAACACAGAGCCCTCAGGTGTGGCAGGTTAAGTAAAGAACAAATTACAAAGCGACCTACATTAAAGAGTAAATATCCATTAAAAAAAATACATTTTAAGTGATGCAAAATTAAATTAGGAAAGAATTAAATTAAAAACTAATTGAATGAAAGATTAGCTCTTTCTTGTTAGCACTGATTGCAGGATACACTTAATTAAGCAAAAGGTTTTTAATAGATGCTTTGGAGCCATTTGTTCAATGTGCTAAGTTTAAAAGCAAGATGGGCTAATAGCCTTCCACCCCCACAGTTCCCAAAATACTTCAGTGTCATTAACGATACATTCATTTCACAGAATCAGGGAGCTGGAAAGGATCTCAGAGAGCAGCCAACTGTCCCTCCCATTTTATAGGTGCAAAAATTGAGGCCCAAGGAAAGCTAAGTGAATTTCCAAGGCCATGGAACCAGTTAGTAGAAGAATCAGGCCAAGAACTCAGGTCCCCTGATACTCAAACCAAGGTCCTTTCCCACTAGGCCATGCTAATTTTATTTTCTAGGAACAACTAATTTTCTAAGTAAATATTTTTTAATTAAAAAAAAAAGCCATTAGGGAAATAAATAAATAAATAAAGGCTTCTTAAACTACCAAAATTCCCTTGACTTGTGACTCATTTTTAAGTTTTATATTTACACAAGATTTGTTGGAAAATAAGTATAGTATGTATTCTGTGCGAGGTGAACACAGTTACAGTAGAGGCAGGCAGGACATTTTTACTCTACTCATTTGCATTATCACAGGCCTGAGGGGTAGAAGCAGGGGACCAGCCTGGGCGAATTCTGAGATACCGGTACCAGGTGACCAGACACGTGACCAGTAGCACACTGGTTTCCTTGGCTCACAGCTACCACACTGCTCTCACACCTGTGGCTTCTCACAGCCTTTGAAACACCAGAGGCTTTTCAGTTCTCCTCACTGATCTCCCTGTTTGTGGTACCTGCTCAAATGCCAAAGCCACTTGGTGCCACCTGAGAACATTTCTCCTCCACTCCTGCTGATTGCTTTGGACCAGAGCCAGCTCTCTAATTTGACTTTTAAAGCAGCTTTTTGTAGGGTTCCTTCAAGGAAACAGCCCTCCCAGCAATCTTCAGTGACGGAGGGAGGAACACTTGCACACAACTACAGGCTACTCATCCTAGGACGGGCCCAGAGGGTCCATACATTTTCTTAAAGACTTCAAAAGTAGACTGTCTGGCCACAGCGTTCTCCTTGGAAGGATGCCTGTGATGAGATTCAGGGTCACCTGACACTTTCAAACAGACCCCAAGTCTATCTATGCTCCGCCTTTCATCCAGGTGGTCTGTGGACAAGACCTAGAACCTGGGAGTGAAGGTACTGAGAGGGAAAGAGCTGGCTCCAGGGTGAGATGTCTCCCTCCACATTAGAACCCTCTCACACTCAAAGAAAGGAGCCTGGGTCCTAGCCAGAGGCCAAAACACAAGGGGTGCACACATGGGTTCCCAGGGGAGCTGGTGTGAGGGGAATGGAGCACATGCACCTCAGGTCTCCCCCTCTGCCCTGTAAAGCCACAGCATCCCATGTCGCCTCAGCTGCTTCTGCAGGAAGGAGCCCCTTCTTGCTGGCTAACCAGCGTGGGCTGCCGTGGGGACTGAAGGAGACATGGTGTGTGCGTATTGTGTTCTCCATTCAGGGAGGGCCTGGCTGCACCGCAACACAGATGGCAGGGCGGGGGCCGCAGCGGAGAGGTGCAGGATTAGAGGAGGGCAGGCTGCCAGTCAGAGGCATGGCACAGCTCAGCACTTTCTGTCAGCCAAAAAAAGATGCTTGGCAAGCACTTCTGTAATCCTGAGGAAGAGATGGAATGCTTTCAGCCCCCAGGGAGCACTCACAGCGATCCTAAATCAGGTTGCTGGTTGTACAGTGACATGGCGGGCACATCCTAATGAAGCTCAAGTCTATGACACTTGTGTCATGTCACTGCACTTGGGAGCTGGGACAATGATGAGCTCTTCATCAAGCACCTGCTTTCAAAATTAAAGGGATATAGCACTCAAGTTCACATGCAAACTGGGCTGTTCCCAAATGCACCTGGAGTTTAACAGTTTTCCAGTTCTAAGGGCCCTCATGCTGAGGGTTTCTAAACCGTGAGTCTGGAAATTTTAATTAAATTAAAAAAATTTAATTCTGTAGATCAAGAACTGTAAAAAATAAAAAAGCAACCTTTGGCTGCTATCTTGTACTGCAAGCCATTTACATACATAAGAACGCAACACTAAGAACTCACCTCCGTAGAGGGGCGTTCTCTTCAATATCTTCCAGGGTCTCCAAGGATGATCTCTGAGAGATGAGGCGCCGTCTGCAGAGAGAAAGGAAAAACAAACAAAAAAAACAACACAGGAGTTAAAACTGCACTGTAAAGTGGCATTTCTGTACAACTAAAACTGTTCTAAGAAATAAAGTCCATTAAACAAAAAGGTCAGACAAAAGCTGTGTGTAAGAGGCTGTCACGTGCCCAGCCAGCATCCTGACCACCTAGCCCATCTTGCCTTGCACTGAATCCTGAGCATTCTCCTTAGTTACAGGGCTGCGCTGGTGATCAGGGAAATGAATGATCCTTATTATGCTGTGATTTCCCCCAAAGACAAAAAAAAAAAAAAAAAAAGACAAGGTACCTCCTATAATATATGACTTGGGTACTGTGTGCAGTTTTTCCCAAGCATTAGATGATGCTGTTAAGTATTTAAATATCAGTGGTCTGAACCAGGTTAACTGATACTAAATTTTAAAACCATATTAAATAAAATCTCAATTAAGACCCAATAAAATCATTAGGATGTAATAAAAAAAAAGTTATGGTCTCTGAATGGGTATGATTTCAAAATCAATTCGCAACAAGAAAGACATTTCCTTTGGGAGAGTTTCTTAGAGGACAGTAAGAATAAATATTGTGGCATGGTTAGGCAATCTATTAACTCTTTCAGGCTGCTAAAGAATTGCAAACCAACTGACAAAACCTAGTTTCTTTTACTAGATTAAAAAAAAAGAATAAATCCTAGTTAACCCAGACTATATGGTACAGGGGTCAGGGTTGGCTGGTGGTAACTTTACAATAAATCCATTTGAACAAGGACTATCATTTCATAGTAAATGATTTGGCTGAGAGGAGTAGATAAAAAATATTTGATTGAATCTTTAGCTTGAAAAAAAAATGGGACTAAAATTAGAAGGATTAGTGTATTTTGACAAAATTTAGGGTAAAAATATGCAATTATAACTATTTTCTAATTTGTTCTAAAGAACAATAAAGTGAAACAAAATGTTTTCCTTTTGTGTGTACTTTTTCTGACCAACTACTCTGACACCTTTTGCTTCATGTTTCACTTTTTTTTGAAAGATTTTACTGTTTTGAGAGAAGAGAAAGAAGGGGTGGGGGACAGAGCAGTCTCCATAGTCGCACATCATTAGTTGTGACATGGTTTCATTCCACATAGGTGAATGTGGAGCTGTGAGGGGTGGGAACCCAACCAGGGGTCTTCCGCATGGGAGGCGAGAACCTTCGCTGCCAAGCCATCCCTTCAGGTCCTAGGTCTCGCTGGTGTAAAGTCCCAGGAGGATGGGGGCAGATATCCAGTTAGTCACATCTCTACCCATCACAGCTCTCAGGGGCAGGCAGCCCCTTGCTCCTCATCTAGAGAACAGTGCAATTCTACAAAGGTGCATGCATGCCAGGTTAGACCGACATGGATTTCAATCCTGGGTTTGGACGCTTTAGCCTTAGAAAGCTCCTTAGTCTTAGCACCTCAGTTTCCTCATCTATGAAATAAGAACATGAGAGTAAACTAAGAAACAGAAATAAAGCCCTTGGCACTGGGCAGGCAATGACAGGTAAACTACTGGGTTTTTGATTTACACTCCAGTTTCCTCCACCGGGACTCCCCTTCCCTTTCAACTAACTAGGGTCAGGCTGCCTGTCCTAGCTCTATCCTTTCCTCAAATCCTAGCCAGTGGCAGGGTTACTCCAAAATGCCGTGTGTATAAGCCCACCTGAGACATTGCTCCTTACACGCCTACTCTCCCTCTAAGCATAACTAGCTCTGTGTCACTTTTGCTGATGAATTGGCCACCTATAAAATCACACCCCTGCTCAGGACTTCATACACTGTTCTCACTTATTACTACCAGTGTTTCCTCCACAAGACATACGTAGTGATTAAAATATTTAAAATACACGGTGATAGAAGGAGAACTGACTCTGGGTGGTGAGCATACAATGTAACACATAGATGTGTGGTAGAATTGTGCACCTGAAACCTATATAATTTTACAAACCAATGTCACCCCAATAAATTTAACAATAAAAAATAGCTATGACAAAAAATAAAACAAAATAAACAAACAAAAAAGCTTGTGATCAAGGTTAACCATATTATTAAATAAAAATTTAAAAAAAAAAAAAGGGTATTTATTCTCCGGATAATGTTTTGAGTATTTTCAATCAAAAGTGAAATATTGATTTAAGTATGTATACCTAGATTGTCATTAGAGACAACTTCTATTTATAGGCAGAAATAAATAATATAGGCTTCAGATCCTGGAAATCTCAACAAATACTATCAAATTTTGAGCCTTCCTCAAATTGCATTTTAGATAGAAAAGAATATTTAGATATTTAGATAGAATAAATATTTAGATAGAATAGCATAACATAGCATAGCATTTTCAGGTGACTAGTAAATAGACATTTTGCTCAACATATGTAAATAGAAGTAAAGATGTCTTGCTCAATTTGTAACCAGAGTGCTTACGCAACTGTACAACTCCAAGGATTTCCCTCCTGCAGTTACCCTGACAGAGGTCCACTGGGAAGCTCTGTGGTCAGCTCCATGGGCAGTAAAGATAAAACCCAAGGCCAGGCAGATATACATCCTCTGAACACCTCCTGCACCCACCTGCCCCGGCCACACCAACTGCAGTCTTAGCCTGGTGGACACACCAAGTTGACCCAGGCTTGACTCCTATTTTCAAGGGACTCATAGTCGGGGAATCCATGGGACGACCCCCAGGAATCCCATTATTAATCCCTCAAGCTCCTCTGGCACTTGGCATTTGGAATTGCTCCTCACCCCACTCCTAACCACCCCAGGAGCAGCATGGGGAGCCCTCCAACTGAAAAGGCCAGCAAACCCGATGGTGAACATGCAAGGCCCCCACCAAGCAGCCTGGAACCCCACAGGCTCCCAGACAACATTCTGACCAGGGTGTTCACCCTAGAAAATAGGTCTCTATCTGACACAATAGCACTCTATCTGACAACCCCCTCAACCCCATCAAAAAGCTGCATCTAGTTCTTCCTATGCTGGAAAAGAGAGGTGCTTATTCAGAAAATAACCCAATTAGGATGTCTTTCTATACAGTTATAAAAATTTGCATTTTTAAAAAATTTTAAAGATTTATTTTATTGTTTTTGACAAAGACACAGAGACAGAGAAAGACAGAGAGAAGGAGGAGGGTCTGGAGCAGTCTCCATAGTTGCAAGTCATTAGTTTTCAACATAGTTTCATTCCACAGGTGGGTGGGGGGCCACACTGGGCAGGAACTGGGCTGGGGCCTCCCATATGGGAAGCACACCCCAGTTCAGCATATGGGCCCACACAGGCCGGGACTAGGATTTGATCCTTGGTCCCCAGGGCTGCAAAGTATGTGCTTAACCTGCTGAGCCATCCCAGCTTCCCCATTTTTTTTTTTTAAGATTTATTTTTATTGTTTTTGATAGAGAGAGAGACAGAGACAGAGAGAAGAGGGAGGGCCCTGAGCAGTTTGCTACATAGTTTCATTCCACAGGTAGTGGAGGGGCTGAGCAAGGCAGGAACCAGCCGGGGGCCTTCCACATAAGAGGCTTGACCTGGTGAGAACCGAATTGGGGGGGCACACCCCAATTCAGCATATGGGTCTACATGGGTCGGGGCCGGGATTCTATCCTCTGACCCCAGGGCTGCAACCCCAGGAGTGCTCAACCTGCTGAGCCATCCTGGCTTCCCCTGCATTTGCATTTTAAAAGTGAGTACATTTGATATTCTCTTCATGAGTTACACAGGTGTAGATACACACGCACACACACACACACACACACACACACGTGTGTGCACACGGACAATTATGATCTGGATTCGGAAAAAAACCAAAACCTAAATGCAGGCCTATTCCTTTAAATTTGGCAGATGAGCTTCCCTTCTTCATGAATGTGACCAAGCAGTATATTCTTTGAGATGGAGCTACAGAGCTTAGAAAGAACTGCTACCACTCATTTTGAAGAAATCATCATGCAGGCATAAAAACATGAAATAAGGACTTGATTGATCGCTGCCACAAAGGCATGCCCTTTGGTGGTAATGAAGGTGCTCATCTCTGCTCCCTGCCACCTTGCTAGAACTTCCCAAGGTATGTAACAACCTCTCCCCTTGCTTTCTATCCTCAGAAAACATGCAATGAAAGAGAAGGCTAAGGGCAGGTGGCCAACCTTCACCAGGCACTTTTCATCCCACCGTCTACTTCATAAACAAAGTCTATGCAAACGCTTTATTACTGGGCACAGTTAATAAGCACAGGTCTGCATATTTTAATGACGGACAAGAATACTTAGCCTTGGACCAAAATAGCATGCCCCCTTATTAACAAGGCAGACATTCAGTAAGAGATGGACAGACCTCAAAACAAAAGCATTATGTGCTGACATCATCACATGGAAGAGGCTGTGTCTAGTCCTTAGACTGAGTCCTCAGAACTCAGGGTTCCCTGTTTTGTCTGACAATTACAATTTATACTGAAAGCTTAAGAAAAGGTCACTGGGAGAAGAGACAAAAAATCATGCAGAAAAGCAAGTGACTAAGGTGATAGAGGACTGGATGAGGCAGGACCCAGGACCAGTATTTCTAGTGTCTTTTAGGCACAAAAATGTCACTGACTCCATTTCAGAACAGAAGTAGTGAGCAACCATCCATACTAACAGGGGGAAAACAGGCCCAGTGGCCTGGAAACCCTGAAATCTAGCCAAAGCTCTGTCATCATCCCTGTTAACAGCATTCTGGGGACCCCAGAAAAGCTAGGGGCAAAGGGGAGCTGTGCTTGGGGCACCTTCACCAGTGCTTCTGGAAGAGGGACGTGTCTTCTTAGCCAGTGAGCAGAGTGCCTGAGAGAGAGGGCTAAGGCAGGCAGGGCGGGGAGCAACTGCCAGAAGAACCCCACCAAAGCTAGAGTCTGGGCTTGTTGCTAACGCTGCTGACCAGTGAGGTCGGGACAGGGTCATCCTGGGGTCCAGCAGGGCCAACTAGTCAAGGCCAATCCCCTTATGGGGTAGTCTGGGGAAGCAGCATGGCTGGAAGGCCAATGTCAGACAGTGGTCACCACAAAGGGACAGCTAGGGCCCAAGAATTAGGACTAGCATGTGACAGGAAGATGACCCCTGGCCTCAGTATCAAATGAGGAAGTGAGATTGGATCAACACTCCACCCTGGCTGCATGCTGGAATCCCCAAGGAACATTAAAACTCTTTGGGAACAAAACATAAGCTTTGAGAGCAAGAAGGGACATGGGCCATCTGGGCCAACCATCACTATCCTCACAAAAAGGTGCTTTCCTACATGGCTCTAAGCCTCACCAGGCAAGGAGCCCACTTAATGGCTGTAAGCCAGGCACAGTGACTTCACAGGTGTGAAGGGAGGGAGGGCATTATGGACACCTCAACTACACAGGTAACAGGTGAGCTAAGGTCATGATTAGCTCAGATCTGTTCAGTTATTATGACCAAAAAAACATGAAAATAACTTATTAACAGTTAGTCACAAGATACCCACACACCTGTAATTTACTTGCTTTGTTATTTGTATATTTCTCCCTCTTCCAGATAAAACTGAACCACACTAGACAGTAAGTTGCTTAGGCAGGAACCCTGCTATTCTTACCTGTGTAGTCTTAGGGATGAAGCATGCTTAGCAAACAGTAGGTGCTCAATCAAGGCTGGTCAAATAAACTAATAAACTCCTTCATCAGGCTGGTGGATGTCTGTGGATTTTCCCAGAGAGTGCCTGACCTTCCACTCAGTGCTTTTCCACACACAGTTACTAATGAGGCCCCTCTAGTCAATATACAAGTTCCCAGTCTAGTCACCAAAAGCCCAGAAATCATCCTCAGAAAGCTTCCCAACACTTCACTACAAGAAGTACAAGGAGGCAGAAGACCCTCATCTAGCAAGAGGGGCAGGTGGGGAGAAGAAACAGTCTCAGCCAAGCGAAGCTGAGCAGTTCACAGATATAAGGTAGGATCTTGTTTTAAATCATTCAAACCAGGAAATACATAAAGTAGACACTGAGGAAATGACCTGCCAACCCCAGTGCCCAGAGAGCACCCTATAAGATTTTGGTATGCCCTTTCAGATTCTTTCCGAGTTCCACATCTACTTACAAACGGATATATACACATATGCAGTCCAGAAAAAAATCCTCTATTTTTCATATCACATGGCTGGATACTCTGCAGACAGCCCTCGTGTATCTGTCCATGATTAAAACTGTGAAAAGGAAAAGAGGGGTTTGCCTTTTTAAAAACAAAGGCAGTCAGAAAGAACACCACCATGGAACAAAGCTGAAATCTGGCTCCATTGCTGGTGACACTCACAGCATCTGAACAAGGCAGAAGGATGGGATCTCAGGTAGACAGCAGCCAAGGGAGAATCCAGGGTCCTCCTCCAGGTTAGGAAGCATGCCCCGGAGCTGGGTATTTGGTTCTCTCCACAGTTTCTGACTATAGATAAGCTAGTGAGTAGTGTGCAAAGAGGGGACATGCTTCATTGCTCACACCAGTTAGGGAGGAGGCAGATCAAGGACCACCAGTAGGATTAGGGCTCCAACTGTATCCTCAAGGCCTGGTTCTGGGGATGCTGGGACAGCTCAGAGGTTGAGCACTTGCACTGCAATCTCAAGGTCTTGGGTTCGATTCCTGGCCCATGCAAGCCCATATGTTGAACTGCTATGCAACTG
>PVKE010000290.1:80594-163676 GCA_004027555.1 Craseonycteris thonglongyai
TCTCTCTCTCTCTCTCTCTCTCTCTCTCTCTCTCTCTCTCTCTCTCTCTCTCTCTCTCTCTCTCTCTCTCTCTCTCTCTCTCCCCCTGTCTGTCTCTCTCACCTTCTCTCAAACAATAAAATAAATCTTAAAAAAATAAAAAGGTCTAATCCTGATGATCCTCAAGTCTAGCATCTTTCACCATGTTGAGCTGCAGGTGTGGGAGCAGTGGCCTGAGATCCTTCTAGGGGCCAGGGGATCTCAGGGCACAGACAACTATTGCAGGGAGAGTGGGTGCTGTGGGGCTGTAGGCAGGGAGTCCGGACTGGATAGCAAGCAATCCCACCTCAATCTAGAGCCTAAGAGAACCTTTATCTTCTCACCTTGTTTTCTGACGTAGAGTCGCAAAACTTCTAAGGGGCTTAATCAGGGCCCAGCAAGAAAAGATATGGGGGTCACCAGCCTAGAAAGCAGAACTGGTCTTTTTTTAGTAGATAGAAAATCCCCTTATAAAATATCATGAAACCCCATTCCCCTGGTTCTCCATATCCCCACATCCCAGACATCCTCTTTTGTTCTGGAAATAGTAATCAGCTCAGGCAGAAAAGATGGTCCTAAAAGTAGGGTATAAACCTGTAACTTGTAGACCGATCTACTGTGGGAGCCAACTACTGAAAGGAACCCTCAAGAGAAGAACCTTTGTACATCCAAGAATTATACTTTCTTTGGTGAAAATGCTAGCTTCCAAATACCAGGCTCTCTTAAAGCCAATGCGCCTCTAAATTCCTGTGAGTATTCCCTTCATTTCTCTAACGCAGCTTTAAGTTGTTGAGACCACAGTACCATACGCTTGCTCTCCAGATTCAACAATGAAGTTATGATAACTTGGTTCATGATTTGGCAATTCTTACAGCCAAGATTCCAGATGCTCTTTTAGCACAAGTCAAATCAGATTGTGCTTACTGAAGAAGCAAACTGTTTTTGCAGCAATACATATGTGTTCACAGATGAAGAAGTCAGCTGTCACTTCTGAACACATGCTACAAAGTCTTAAAGCACAAATGCCCTTGGCTTCAGCCTGAAGATGCATTCATTAGATACATGCTTAGTTCTGCTTGCCAAGGATCTAATTTGCCTAGCAGCAAAGGTGCTCGTGAAACTGAGTGTGGCCCTTATTCGCTCACCTGGCAATGGCTGCTTGTTAGACTGTGGAGGAAATCTCAGAAGAGAGCCATTGGATCTGACGCTGCACTGGCACAATGGCTCGGCCAGGCGGCCAGGCCACCAGGCTGAGGCAACCAGCAGAGCACCCTGCCTGGACCCATCAGCCCCTGCAAAGCCTCTGAGCAAAGGGGGCACAGCTAGCTTGCTCGTACAAGGAAAAACCTCCTCTCCCTGTGGCAGCCTACAAGCCTAAAGCCAGACCCATACCCAAGATGCTGACAGAAGGGATTCAAACTCCCTGGTGGTTCACATGGGTCTTCCTCATAATGGAAGAAAATGGGGGTTATCTTTAAGAAAAGGAGGGGATGTATAGATCAAGAAACAGAGCAAATGCTAGGAAACTGATTTTGAATCTGCGTACATTTCAAAGTCTCCAGCTGAAGAATTAGGCAAAAATCAAATTAAAATCAATACACCAAGAACAAGCCAATCAGCTTGTTTAAATAAGATCAGTTTCTACATTTTTATTTGCAGGTCAAGAAAGTAACTCTAAATGTTTACAAAGAATACAAAGGCACTCAGCTTGCCTACGTTTACTTTGCTTTTAAGGTTCTTATCAGACTTGCCAAATTCTGCAAAACCAAGGTGTGAAGTCATTGCAGTATTGAGGGCTTTATTAGCAGGACTGAAAAATTAGCCAGGAATTCACTCCTTAGCTCTCCTTGCCCACTGCCACCCTCCTTATCTTACAAAACACTTTTTCCATCATGTCATTCCCCAATTTGAAGATCCACAATGATTCCCTTTGGAAACCAGTTTAAACTCCTCTGACCGAGGGACCAGGCAGGTAGGTCAGAAGACACAGCACACCTGGCCATCCTGAAGGCACCTGCCGAGTTCCCTGAACTGTCCTTGGGATATCAGGAAGTAAAGGGACTGGCTCAGGGCCATGGGCTGAGTGACAGTGCTGTGTTCTCATTCCTTCTTAAACCTCATTGGGGGTGGGGTGAAGCAGTGGCTTGCTTTGTAGTTAAAGGGAGCTTTTTTGACCAAATGGACAGAACTGCAGAAACCAAAAGCAGGTGTGCTGGTGGGGGGAAAAAAAGGCAGGATCCAGAAAGGTATGGGTTTCTGTGTGGCTAATGAGGTTAAACAACATTATCCATGCTACAGAGCATGGGTATCCACAGTGTGGGTGACAGGTGGAGGCCAAGCCAGGACAGGGTGAATGTGGGAGAGACACAAGGTATGGAAAACCACTCAAAATAAAAGAACCGGCTCCATCCTTGAGAGAAAAGAGCCCTGTCAAACTAAAATACCAGTCCAAGGAGTTTGGGGCCAACTCATGTATATTCTGGGTGGGCATCAGAATTTAAGGAAACAAATCCAGGTGTTCTCTGCAAAAGGGATTCCCTGAGCCACATGGGAGGATGGCTGGGATCCAGCACCTGGACCCAGAGTTTAAGGCCAGGACAGACAGGTGTGAAGTGTGTGGGAGGCAGAGGAGAGCACAGATGAGTTCAAAGGAGAGTCTGATTTAACTTGGAAGAGGCAAGAGGAATGCCTCCTGGAGAAGGAGTGACCAGTCCAGCATAGATAGTTCAAGGGATAAACCCAGGATGAACTTCTTACACACATGCTCAATAAGATGAGGCTAAACAGAAGGGAACACCAGGTTTCTGCAAGGCATAGAGGGAAGGAGCCAAGAGGAACCAGGACACAGCCCAGGGGTCTGTTCTAGGAGGAGCTGGAAAGATCCCAAGGGCCAAATGAACATGCACAGATGGGTGGGGCTGAGGTCAGGCACAAAAGTATGTACTGCATAAGGGCTTGTGCGTGTGTATGTGCATAACTCATGCAGTGTTTCCTTCCGAGACCAGTAGAACAAAGTGGTACTGGAACATCTGCAGGGCTTCCATGGGAGAGGGTGTGAGGGAGCAAAAGCAGTAGGCTGGGGTTGCTTCCTTAGACAGACGCAAATTGCAGGCTGTTCCCAAGCTTTCCGAAGGCCCACCAGGACACGAGTTGTGTCTGCTGAACCCACAGCCTCTACTCACCCCCAGGAATCATGTTTCACCCTGGATCCTTTTCTCTAAACTTTCAGCATGGGGTCATCTCTTAAACACCCACCCTGACTGCACCAAAAGCACTGGTGACTTCGCCTTGTTTCCTCCATCATGGGGACTTACTGGTGCTTTCCAGGAATACCTTTGTATGCTGAAGACTTTCTAAGCCAGACTGATAAACATTTTTTCTCCATTAGAGAGCAAATTGGGGGCTCTCTGTGCCCTGCTGTATGGGGTTTGCTGAACAAAGACTGGAGACGAACAAGAGAAAGGCAAATGCTGCCTGGACACAAACTCCTCTGCCTGGCTCCCCCATCCCTTAGAGCTGTCCATCAGAGCTAATTAGAACCAGCCGGGAGTCAGGCGGCACTGGTTACTTCCAAGTGGTAATTAATGGGACCTTCAGGATGCTGCCTTCCAGCATAATCGCTCCCCTGAGTTTCTCCCTTGGTTTCCAGTGTGACCTTTCTGTTCCAAAGGGCCTTCAGGAGAAATGGATTTTGACAGTTCGGAAATAGCATGTAATAATTTATAGCAAAATTGGGATAAATGAGGTTTCATCTATCTTATCTTGTAGTTTTTCAGATTCACCATGGCCCACACTTGATAGCAGCTTATGGAATGAAGACTGATACTTCCTTGTCTATCCCTCTTCAATCAATAGTATCCCTTTTCCTACCAAGAGGACCAAATGATTTCATTTATTTCTGGAAGTATTTTTAAAAAATGCATTGTTTCTCCTTGGCCACTGATGTTTATTTCCGTTATTGTAAACAATGAGGTCGGGCATAGCAGAGTCACTGGCCTCATTAGGGGTTCGTGGGGTTAGGCATGCTCCAAGGCTGATCAAATTTTAGTTCAAAAGACAACTCAGACTCTGCTTCCCAGCTCTTCAGCCACCCAAATCCTACCAGCCTCCTAAGGTACAGTGCAGTGCCCACCACCTGCTCTGCGAAGCTGTCCCTGACATTTCCTGAATCTCCTACAACATTTGCTATCTTGACTGTATTTGAAAATATTCATTATCTGGATTCTAGGTTTTATTATTTTACCTCCTGTATCTCCCACCTGACTTCAAGTACCCTGAAAACAAATAACTACCGGTACATCTTCCCTTCTTTGAAACTCTTTCAATGACTAGCATGTTACCTTGTCACAGCAGGTGCACAATAAATAAGTCCTTAGATACAGCATAGCTAACTGTTTGCTGCTACAGCTAACCCACAAGGGGCAAGAATGGACTGTTCCAGGGAGTCAGATTAACACCACTTTGAAGGACTCTTCTGAGGCCACCCTCATAGGCCAGTATAAGCCCAACCCATGTGAGGAATGAAGTCCAAAGCCAAAGCTGGAAATTCAGAGATCATCAGATCACTGATTTCACAGTAAATCTTACGTCAAATCTGAAATATAAAACATATTAGAATTATAAATTTTATAAATCTTAATGTATGAAATTTACTTAGAACTCAATCACTATTAGAGCAGTGAAGCTATTCTGATGTACAAATCTGAAAGCTGGAGTTATGGATGACGTTTCTAGTCTAAAGTCAATACCAGCATCTAATTTATTGCTTCTGGTCTTAGTTGTACAACATGAAGATAGTCCCAACTGACACAGAAAAGTAGGTGCCTTAGGTAACCATTCTTAAACATCTTAGGGTCTAATTCAATTAAATAGATGTGGCAGGGGAGGCTTAGGTGCACAAAATCAACTTTGGCAGCATAAATTAATTAATGCATAATTAACAAATAGGCACTACTGAGTTTGTTTTCTACTCCAATTTTAAAAACACTTTATATATAACTATATATGTATATAAGTATATTATACACATATAAATTATATCTTAAAATGTTAAACACAGAATTACCCCATACATCCTGTAATTCAATTCCTAGATATAATCCAAGAGAAATGAAAGCATAGCCATGCAGAAATCCATACCCAAATGTTCGTGGCAGCATTATTTACAATAGCCAAGATGTGAAAACAACCCAAATGTCCACCAACTGATGAGTGGATGAATAAAATGCAATATTGTTCAACCACAAAAACGAATGAAGGACTGACACATGCTACAAAATGGATGAACCTTGAAAACATTTGCTAATTGAAAGAAGCCAGTCACAAAAGACCACATAGTGCCTGGTTCCAATTATATGAACTGCCCAGAAGAGGCAAATCCATTGAAATAGAAAGTAGATTAGTGGTTGCCTGGGCTGGGGGTGGGGAATGGGAGGAATGGGGAGTGGCTTCTAATGGCCAGGGGGTTTCTTTTTGGGGTGATAAAAATGCTGTAAAATTAGATAGTGGGAGTGATTGCACAACTTGGTCAATATACTAAAAAAACCATGGAACAGTACACTTTAAATGGATGGTATATGAATTATACCTCAATCAAAATATTAAAATATTTATGATATATACACTAGATATATAAGAAAACTATATATTGGGGAAAATAAAGCATAGTGAAAATGAATCAACCTCTTGTGGAACTCCTAAAGACCTTACTGAGAACTTCAGAACTCCAGACAGTGCATTTTTAAAAACTATGAGTCTGGTTCCATTTCTTTTGACTAAAAGCTGTGGAGACTGAGAGCTTGGCTGGCCTGCCAAGAACTAGATGGTGGGAGAGCAAGGATAGGGCCCAGACTATCTCTGCAGAGCTGGTCCCTCTCCTTTCTAAAGTGGGTTAAGCTGGTCCTTTCTGGGAATGTTTCCAGCAGTCGGCATCAAGTGAGAACGGAAGGTGGTGAACATAGGTAAACCTTCCACAGGGCAAGACCTGCTCTTCACTTTTACTGTGGCTTCATTTTCTCTGTATCTCCCACTGGGAATCCCACAGGGAATCATCCACTTGGCCTCAAGTGCTGCATAACCTAACACCTGCCCACCGTCCACCTGTCCTTCCCCTTCCTCCCCACACAGGGCAAAAAGGAAACCTTATCCACACATTAAGGTGTTGTTTGTTTGGAACTCTGAGACATCAATTTCCTTAACTTCCCATTTCCCTGACCTCTAGTGTAAGACATGCCTGCCAATTACTCCCCTCTTATAAAGGCTGATACTGCTTTCTAGGAGAGAAGCCAGGAGTGCCTTTGGGCAACCAAGAAGCAAGAAGAAAGACAATACACCCTCTTTGAGCTTCTCTCAGAGATTCAGAATCTGGGGAGATGGTTTAATTTTTTAACTGCTCATTGAGAGCTCTCTGAAAATATATTATTAGTGCATCTGCCTCACCGTATACATAATTAGCAAGCACAGTTGAGGCTGTTAGGAAAGGTTCCCAAAGTGAATTTGCAGCATAACAGCTGTGCCTAAAACCACATGAATATTCACTCAGATGTAATGTGGATTCAACTGCTGACTGGATTTTTTGGCAAAAGCCAAAAGGCAAAACCCAGAGGTCTGAATGACCCCTTTATGCTAAGACTTGGGTGTGACACCACATGGTTATTGTGGAAAATAACATATTCTTAACAACCTGGAAGGTGGAGGATATACTATTTTCAAAAAGCAACAGACTAAAATAAAGGCAATCACCTGCCATTTTATTTTCCTAAGGATAGTCAGTGGTGTCACATTCTTTAGGGCAAGACCCTTCAACTGTGGTCCCTGGAACTCCTAAAATCAGATGCAAAGCATTCATGTATCTATGTCCATTTCTCATTCTTTTCTAAAAGTGTATGTGATCCCAAGAAAAGATTAGAAACCACTATCAGGCAAAGGATGGTGCTCACGGGGGTAGTGAAAAGTAATAGAACAGGGTTCCAGATTAAATTCTGTCTCTATTATGTGACTTAAGGTGTCGTCGTTTTCATTGTTATCACATCACATAAACACAAGTGTATATATCATCACATATACACAAGTATCCATGGTCCTAGGTGTTAGGGATAGAAAGAAGAATAAAGAAATGTAAGACTTGGTCTGTGTTCTGGGTGGCTCATGACTTACTATGGAGACATGGCAAACACAACTCTAAAAACTTTAAGACTTTGGTTAAATACTCACAGGCCAGAGCTTGGAATGCAGTCAAGCTCTGAGCCATGACCAGTTCGGCAGGGATGCAAGTCTGATGGGATGGGATGTAGGGAAGCAGAGTTCCAGTGAGGGTGCATATGGCAGGTGGGTGCCCAGTGAGGATCTGTGGAGCTTTTGGCTCTGATCCAAGGGGACCAACCCCACGTGGCTAAGGTTTCAGTGGGTGGCAGGAATCTTGGGAAAAAGCTTAGGGATGACTATCAAAGCAACACAGGAGTGGAAGTGAGAGCCCTCTCTAAAAACTGGGTAGATTTCTAGAAATTACAAGAAGAAATAATAAAACTTCAATCTGTCAAAAGGAAAATAGAGAAGCAAAACAAAAAGACTTTGTAAAACTTTGCCAAGAAATGGAGGCATGAATAAAGATAATCAGGGGTAACAAGAAAAGTGTACATACCATGGGAAAGTACAATACACATGAACCTTCTCCTCTACCACCTGGGACAAAGCTCACCAAAATTATGAAGTATCAATCATTCATTAAACACCTCCAACAAGGTACTGGGGAATCAAGAATAAATAAAACATAGTCCCTGCCTTTAAGAACAATCTGGTGGGGAGACACATTGAGAGAGAATTATAAAAATCAAGAATGCACTAATAGATGTGTCCTAGGTGTTGTGAGAACAAGAGGACCCCAGACCAGTCAGGGTGGGGCCAAGGAGGAACAAATCAGGGAAGGCTTCCTGGTGTTAGTGCTGGGGTGGACTTGGAAAATCACTAATTCAAATGAGGAGAATACACAGGGCCCAGGTCATGTGTTAGCAAAGCCCTTGAACATCCCAATAATGTATGACACTACCGGCTCATCTCTAAAGGTAAGAGCAAACTCTTACCGTCTCTGCAACCAACACACATGAAAAAAGGTCCCTTAAATTGGTCCTTGTTCTCTGCCCAGTCTGAGAGATTTCTGTTACTGGATTTTGACAAGTATCCTTTGAAAGTGAAGCTTGTCATGTGTCAGGACATGCAAGGCCCACTCTCATGCTAGACTGTGCCTATTAAATTGGCTCCACAATTTAATGTCTCAAAATTATCAATAGCCCGTTGTCCCAGGTCTATAAAAACCTAGCAGTCTGGATTATAAACTAATAAAAAACATAAATGACCCAATGCCTATCAACATGCTGTCAAGAAGCCTTTGGGTGTGTGGTCTTAAGACCCCAGAAACAGAACATAAAGCTTGGAAGCTCTCCTGCCACCCAACCCTCTGGAGGCCAGAGAGATATGCAAAAAGGAGATCTTCATCCTATGCATGACTGACATTCCTTCAAACAGCTCTAAGGTTCTTGGGAAGGATCAGACCAGATCAAGAAGCCAGCAGGCCCTCACTACATATTTCTATTTCATTTTGGGAATATATATGAGACAGACATCTTTGCATTTAATTCTCACACCCCTGGTAAGGTTGGTACTATTCTGACTCCCATTTTACAGATGAAGAAACTCAGGTTCCCACATGGTATGTGACTTGCCCAAGGCCACAGAGCCAGGAGGTGGTACATAAAAAACAGGACAACTTCTACACTAAACAGGCTGAGGTGGTACTTTGACCAGGAAATTCATTCTTGTGAAAAGGAGCAGAGTTTGTGAGCCTAAAAAATGCCCTTTTCAAGATATTATTTTAAGCTGGTTATTTTTAAGAAATGAAAGACACAGGGGAAACCTCTGACCTTCCCCACAACTACCTAAAAGAATTTGCATAGAGGACGTGCTCCATGAAGGGAGCTATCATCACAGACAACTATAGTCTAATATGAAGTAGTACGTGATACATGGGAAAGAACTTAGCAAGGCCCATGGATCAAAGTCCTCTCTGTGTCCCATTGTTAAAGATGGCCCAGCAAACATTTACTTACCAAACATTTGCATTTTCATCTCCATGTGAATTGCTTTCCTGCCCTTTGAAGCCCCAAACCACACACCTCCCTTCTCCTTAGCTCAAGATGGCATGAGTCTTAACTGCCTGATCTGTTCTCAGTATCATTCTTATGGAACCCCTGTGTGCACATACTTGATAAATTCAGTAAAGTTCTCCTGTTAATGTCTCACGTCAACTTTATTATGGAAACAGCCAGAACTTACAAAAGGTAGAAAGAAAATTGTTTTTCCTCCCCAACGCTTGCATCTCACCTCTTTTATAAAATAAGCAGCTCAAAACATGGGCCTCATAGAGGAAGGAGGGCTGCTCAGTGATCCCTGCCGCCCACAGGGCTGGCTGCCCAACTCGGGCCAGCGCCAAGCCCAGCACAAGCCTCCTCCCATGGCTGCCTGTAACCCCACACAGTGGCTGGCTCCCAATGAAGGGAAACCAACAGGATTTCAAAGGCGTCTCAGGAGAGCCTCTGCAGGTCACACACCATTTGAAACCCCCTCACCTACTTATCCAAGCAACAGGACGTCTGTGCTACAGTCCTTTCAAATTCTGATCAGTTCTCCAGAAACCTGTTTCAAAAAGAAGCGGAGCTTTCCTAACTGTTCCTGCTGTGCTTGAAAGAAAGCTGTTTTAACTTCAAGCAACTTCAAAGTCCATTTTCAAATGAATGTTGTTTTGCCAAATAACAAAGTTTTACTCAGTTAGGTAGGAATGATGGGCTTAAAATAAAATTAACTTGGGAACCTTGGCTTGGACCAGGGGAAGCTTTACCCTTAGAACTCTAAGGCCCCATTAACATTTGAAGTAACTGTTTTCCTGACAGACAAGGCAGCTTCTTTACAAACGATCTGACCTGACAAGTTTAATGTGTATAATCATTAGATCCGGTCTTGAGGTGACTGGAGTCTACTGCAGATCATGTATCATGGGTAGCTGTGGGGGGACCCTCCAGTACTGATGGGCCCACGCACTGATCCCACCGCTTTTCTCATGATGAGGGAGGGTGTCATCAGAGGGCTCGTGAGAGAGGAGCTTCTCCTGATGGAAGGAAGAGTGGCTGGGGGCTCTCATTCTGGCTCAGCACTCAGCCCTAGCCTGGGCACAGCTTTGCTCGACGCTTTTTCTTTTCTTTTCTTTTCTTTTTTTTTGCCATTAAAAATAAAATTTAGATTGTGATAAAATATGCATACAACATAAAATTTACCATTTTAACCATTTTTAAGTATACAATTTAGTGGCATTAAGTATACTCACATTGTTGTGTAGCCATCACTACCATCCATCCTTAGAAATTCTTCAACCTCCCAGACTGAATTTCTGTACTCTTATTAAACACTGGCTCCTTATTATCCCAATCCTACTTTATGAATTTGACTACTCAGGTACCTCATATAAGTGGAATCATTCAGTACCTGTCCTTTTGTGACAGAATTATTTCACTTAGCATAATGCCCTCGAGGTTCAACTATGTTGTGCACGTGTCAGAATTTATTTCCTTTCTAAGACTGGAAAGTCTTATATACAAAGCATGTCTGGGAAAATCCAGCCTTTGTCAATATAATGAGAATGGTAACATGGCTGGATCCTTTCCAGACAGCTCTCGTGTACCAGTTTCCTTAGATAGTCCTCTATCAAAGGACACTTGGGTTGCTTCCACCTTTCTTTCCTCTCTTGTAAATAATGCTGTAATGAACATGAGTGGGCAAATAGCAGTTTGAATTCCACACCTGTTTCTTTCTTTCTTTTTTTTACTCTGAAAGGGCAAGCTAGCATCAGTTTCATCAGATGCTCCAATGGCAGCCTTTGGGTGGCCCTGAGGGGTCTTAGGTATGAAAGGAAGAAGTCCCAGGAGCTGCCATGCTCCGCCCTGCCCACACAGCCACAGGAGTCACCCAAAGAGATGCCAGCGCAGCTCTGCGATTTATGGGAACCACCTGTTGCTTCTAAGCATGGGAATGGATGGACCGGCACAAGTTCCTGCCTGCCCTGGCTCCTTCCACACCCCGAACACGCCCTTCCCTCCAATGAAGCAAAGCCAGCTGCTGGGCTCCCACAGGGCACACCTCCTGCTGCAGGGGCCCTGCTGGGGGGGGGGGGGGAGTCCCTTCCCTCCACCCTCTCACCCCCTCTGCAAGCAGGGCCTCTCCTTGCTCCTGTGGCTTCTTGGGCATAACTGTCACCATAGCCCTGTACCGCCACAGTGGATGTTCTTGTTTGGCTCTTCTAAGTAACTCACAGCTCCCTACACCCAGGTCTATAACTCATCTTAGGTGTACAATAAACACCTGTGAAATGACTGAACAGAACAAAATAATCAGCACAGCCAAACCCCAAAACAAATAACAGTATACAAATCATAACTAACAGAATCTAACCAATGTGATTTTCACAAGCATGGCACCTTATGAGACTTTTAAAGCTTATTTTGAACAAGCTCATGAAATCACACACACACACAAAAAGAAGGGAAAAAAAAAAAAAGAGGGGTGGGAGGTGGGGAGAGGCATCTAGTAAATAAAACAGACGCTGGATTTCCAAACAGCCTTTGAAGAAACTCTACAGCTGGGCCATCCAGAGCCTGATGATGCTCCACAGGGGCAGTGAGGGTGGCCCGACGGGCGGGTCCTGACCCCTGTTAGTTCTGTGGCCACACAGGTTTCCAGCCCTGGGAGAGGAAAGATCCAGAAAGTCTCCCAAAGAAGGCTGGAAAGTTTTCTCTATTTTTTACTTTTATTTTTAAGTATAAAGAAAAAAAAAAAAAAGACATGGAATTGAAATTACCATTAAGCAAACATAAAATTATTAAAGCACAGTCTGAGGAAATTAGGGAAAATAATTTCCGCTGATAGTGATCTTGAGATTAGTTTTCTCAAGCAAATCGAGCACCAGGCACTGAGTGAGTGATGTGGTTTCTATTTCCAGCTTTCCCCGTCCTGGTTAAGGCATTCAGCACTAACTTCTACTCCTTGTTTTCTCTACTATCCTCCTCCATGAGATGGTCAGCAGAGAAGTCATACCCAACACAGAGCCTGCAGGACACCTGATTCCACCCAACAAGGCACCATCCAGAGAATTCAGTGTGTTCCTTCCCACGAACGCAGTGCTGCCCAGACACCAACGAGGATACAATATAATGATATAATGTATTATTTAATGAAAAAAAAAACTTACAAATTGCTAAATGCAATTTGTTCTCTAGTATTAAAAAAGAGAGAGGGGAAAGCCGGGACGGCTCAGCAGGTTGAGCGCTCGCTTTGAGGCCCCGAGGACCGAGGATCGAATCCTGGCTCCGGCCCAGGCGGACCCACATGCTGAACTGGGGAGTTCCCACAGTTCGGTTCTCTAGCTGTCTCTGTCTCTGTCTCTCTCTCTGTCAAAAGTAAAATAAAAATAAATATGCACTGAAGATAAAATAATTACTCTCTATAAATATAAAAAGATATAAAAAAAAAAGAAAATTATAGCTTTAAAAAAAGAAAGAGGATATACACATACATATAGCAAATGATAAATGACAGAACCTAACCCACCCATGCATGCATGCATGTCTTACACCATTCAGCCTTTTGGCTTCCTTGGGCCACATTGGAAGAATTGTCAAGGGCCACACATAAAATACACTAACTCTAATGACAGCTAATGAGCTAAAGAAAAATCACACACACACATAAATCTCATAACATTTTAAGTTTATGAATTTGTGTTGGGCTATATTTAAAGTCTTCCTGAGCTGCATGCAGGCTGGGACAAGCTTGTCCTACACCAAACGTTGCCTGGTCATCTGGGTAGTAGGTTTATAGGTCATTTGAATTTGTGTTTTTTCTAAATATTTCACACAGGTATTCCTTTTTGTTATTAAAAAAATATGCTTTTTTAAAAATGATGCACTTATACATAGAGACATGTATTCTAGGTAGTATGTAAGAATTAGTTAGCACCATTACTGAAAAAAGAAAAATAGCTAGAAAGGTAGAAGATGGAATAAAAGGTTGATAGGACTGCTCATTATGATAAAGTAACTCCTTATCCAACTGCTTGCACACACTTCAAAATATCCCTAGAATTGTTTCCTTCCAAAAGATAAGAAATGATTCATTTCCCTAAAATGTCAATTCTTAGGGATCAAGTTTGATGAGGAATTATTGCATTCAAACCAATCTCCCCTTTCCCTTTGTAAATCATTCCTGCATGAGAATGCTTCTAAATTAAGGTGACCAGACATCCCGCTTTTGGCAGGACAGTCCTGATTTTTAACAATTTGTCCCGCGTCGTTTTAAAAAAGTCCTGCTTTTTGGAAAGAATGCACGACAAGCTAGGGAACGGAGGGAGATAGACCAAATTTTTAATCAAGAACCCCCTCCCCCCCGGTCAATGGTGTCCCACTTTACCAATGTTAAAATTTGGTCACCTTATTCTAAATAGGTAGGGGGTTAAAAAGAACAAAAGCCAGTACGATGTACACCCTTGTTCATAGTAGCATTCTTCGCAGTAGCCAAAAGGTGGAAAAAACCCTAATGCTCATCAACAGATGAATAGATAAACAAGACATGGTGTATACATACAATGGAGTATTATTCAGCCTTAGAAAGGAAGGAAATTCTGACACATGCTATAATGTGGATAGACCTTCAGAACTTCATGTTAAGTGAAATAAACCAGTTATAAAAGGACAAATACTGTATGGTTCCACTTATATGGGGCACCTAGAATAGTCAAATTCATAAATAAAGAAAGTAGAATGGTGGTTTTGGGAGCTGAGGAGAGCAGGGGAATGAGTTGTTAGTGGGCAGAGATTTTCAGTTTTACCAAATAAAGACATCTGTAGATTAACTGCAAAACAACATGAAGGTACTTAACATTACTAAGCTGTACAGTTAAAAATGGCAAAGTTGGTAAACTATATGTTATATAAAAGCTCAAGTGTGGTGGCTTGCCTTCTCTACTGAGCTGGGCTTACAGATACACGAAACAATTTCTGGCACCCAGAAACCCCTCTTTTCCGAGCATCACACACATCTTTCAGTGGAGCTTAGCCTGTAGTTAAACCTAAAAGGGGAAAATAAGCTCATTCCTGCTTCTGCAACTGGCCACTCAGACCCAAATGCTTTAAAAATTACAACAGAAAATGCAGAGCCCACACACAAGTGGCCTATGCTCTGGCCTGAGCTGTTGGCTGGGTGGGTAGGCTGCACCCTTGCTGCCGGGCTACGGTGATGACTGACAGGAGCCTGCATCAAGCTGAAGGGTGGTGGGGGGCAGGGGGACCAGCCTAGAATAACACTCACAGGCTGAAGGGAGACAGACTCTTCCTAATTTGCAAAGTGAAGTTAACCATTCAAGCCATAGAGTCAAAGTGAGTCGAGAAGAATAAGTGTTTAATACTTTAGGGCCGGGGTCTCCAAACTACGGTCTGCAGGCCACAGGCCTTCTCATCCGGCCGTGGAGACCTTTTTATCTGAATAAAATAATATTAAATAAATAATTAAAAACAACATCTATGTTTTGATTCTTTTTTATTTGGACCTCAAGTGTGTAGTCGGCCCCCAAACTGCTGTTTGATAGTTAATGCGGCCCACGGGCTGAAAAGTTTGGAGACCCCTGCTAGGGGAAAGGGGTGTTTCACACTACAGAAAGTTTCAGAAATAATTCTACCTTTGCAAAGCTGCCCAGCTAAAGGACTGTAATGAAAGACCAGCAGGGTGACCATAGGGCCACCCAAGGGCAGCAGAGTATATAGCAAGGAAGAACCCCAACCCTGGAACCTCACTGTTCTGGGTTCAAATGCCAGCTCCGTGAGTTCTCAGCCCTGGGATCTTAGATGAGCTAATCTCTCTGTGCCTCAGCTTCCACAGCTGTAAAATGGGGCTAGCAGGACCTACTGTATAGGATTGTTTCACAGATTACATATGCTAATATACTTTATGCTCTTGTGTTTTAGTCTTGTTTAAGAAAATGAATACTAACAAACGTAAGTATTTATATGATAAAAAGCAGCTGGGAGACATGTTCCTCCAAGCAGGGGTCCTTCCTTAAGCCTTCTAGTCTGAAGTGACCACCTACTGTGAATCACTGTCCCTGTGTCCTTGTGTAAAATGACTACAGCCAAGCAGTTTGATGTCACTATAAATCCATGCTCACCAGGCTCAAACAGGCGTCTTGCTATATTTCTGTATCCACTCCCCGCCCCATGCTCTCAAAATGGTACCTTTCTCGTGGTCCTCCAAACCCTTCCCACAGCCCATTCTGCAACCTCTCTCAGCCACATGGGCCTTCCGGGCAGCACCTCAGACCCAGTCTTGCTTCCACGTCCTGGCTGCACTGTCTGCTGCTCAACCTTTCAGTGTGGAGGATCCCTCGAGGTTTGGGTTTGTCATCTCTCTGTACCCCGTGCCTGGGCGATTCCATTCTCCTTTGGCCTAGAACAGCATCGAAATGCTGAAGATGCCCAAACGTGTTTCAGCAACCTGCCTTGCTTTGGAGCTCCAGGCCCCTGCACACCCGAGTGCCTTCCTTACATCTCCATGTGGCAGGCTCACAGGCGGCTCGAATGTCCCGTGCTCCTCCGCTCCTCCTGTCCCACTAAACGCATCCTCTGCAGACTGCGCCATCTCAGTTGATGGTCCCAGAAGCCAAGTCACAGATGCAGGAGTCACTTTGGACCCTCCCCAACAACACACCTACATTCAGGATGGCACCAAGCACTGGCCACTCTACTTTTTTTTTTTTTTAATAATTTTTTTAAAAGAATTATTTTATTGTTTGAGAGAGGATGAGAAAGAGAGACAGAGAGAAGGGGAGGCCCCAGAGCAGTCTCCATAGTTGCACATCATTAGTTTTGACATAGTTTTCATTCCACACAGGTGGACGTGGGGTCTCGTAGGGCGGGAACCGAACTGGGGCCTCCCATGCCCCCATCCCAGCAGTTACCAGCTGTGCTGCAGTTCAGCACACGGGACTGGATGGGCCAGGGTTGGGACTCGATCCCCAGACCTCACGGTTGCAAGGCAAGTGCTCACCCTGTTGAGCTATCCCTGGATCTCCTTGTTATTTATAAATGGTCACTAATTTTTAACACAACTATAATTTAGAGACAACTTTCCTGAAACACACATTTCCAAAAAGCACCAAAGTGTCTAAGGAGAAAGTATGAAGATGAGACACGACTGATAAAGTAATTGTGGGGTTTTTTTTGTATGTTTGTTTTTCCAAAGCAAAATTTTTATCACAGTCCACAGTCCACTTCGTGATTAGAAGGGGGCTTTATCAACAAAGAAGTCTCTGGATGAGGCCTTGTAGGACATATGGCCCCTACAAGTACATCTGGGAACCGTCTGGGAGGCATGCCTGTCACTACCTCCCCCCAGCACCGGGTCTTCTACTACAGTGATTTCAGACAATGGATGTGCCCAAGGTCCCTCCAGGAAGGGCTCGCTGGACCAACAGGCCACAAGGTACCACGTCCAGCAGGGCATGATGGCACACAGCACCTACTGCACCAAACACCGTGCCCCAGCACTGCTCCTGGGGTGCAGGGTCTCATAAAAGAAAGGTAGAAGATGACTTTGCCTATGTCTTTTCCCATTTCTTTTTTTTTTTTTTAAAGATTTATTTTTATTGTTTTTGAGAGAGAGAGAAAGATACAGAGACAGAAACAGAGAGAAGGGGGAGGCCCCAGAGCAGTCTCCATAGTTGCACATCATCGGCTCTTCCACATAGTTCCATTCCACAGGTGGGCGCAGGGCTGCACAGGGCAGGAACTGGGCCGGGGCCCCACCCCGGCGAGAACCGAACTGGGGGAGCTCCCAGCTCAGCACATGGGTCTGCACAGGCCGGGGCCAGGACTCGATCCTCGGTCCCTAGGGCTGCAAAGTGAGTGCTTAACCCACTGAGCCATCCTGGCTTCCCTTTTTCCCATTTCTTAATTCAAGTTTCTAGTAATCTATTCTCTAGTAAAACAGTTATTTGAAAATCAACACATCTTTTTGAAAGTCTGCTTAGAAGAATTATATCTTATTTAGGTAATTTCAAAGAGGCCATAGACAAGAATTACCTTACAATTCTCCAGAGACACAAAAGGGTCCTAGAACCATATGAGGATATTTTTAACTGCATGACTTTATCTTCTCTACCTAGATTTTTAACTTTGGACAAAATGAAAACAAAAAAATCATAAATTCTTTTGGAAAAAAACCACAAAAACAAAACATAAAGCATTTCTCTAACAGCAGACTAATTTTAACCAGGCTAGGAGCAACAATCTTTTGTCTGTGTATGCATTTTAATTATTTATTTTTAAACTTAAACAGATGTCTTTTATAAGCTCACACAGCCATGATCATCTGACTGGAATCTATTTAGCAGTGCATCTCATACAGCCGCCTCAGGCTAAATAAACACAGACACAGAAGAAAGAACCACTTGTTCACAGATTTTTAAAATGCGTATACAGTAGAAAAAAAACTATGTATGGTAAATGGTCTACTTAAAACGTCACAAAAAACACAAAAAACAAACTTGCTTATAGGAAGGTGCTCTTTCCTCTTAAGGAAACAGTTTTCTAACAAGAGCACCCTCTCAGGCTTATATTTATGAACACAACCAGGTTAGGAAAAGCAAAGCTCGATATTAGATAATAGGACAAATGTGAATTTAGGCCTGCAATTTTTGTAAGCAAATAACAAGTCACCTCACCTACCAGGACTGGAAAATTCCAGTATTCATTTCTGGAACCAAACAGGAATTCCCTACAGTGCTCTCATAGTGGGCTGCCCTACGTCCTTGTTCCTAACGGAAGCACCCCACAAAATGATTCATTTTGTGCCACTCAACAGTGAGACCTGGGTCCATGGAGGGAAAAACAGATGCAGAAAATAACCTGACTGCTCAAGAATGGGGCTTCCAGAAATAAGTTAAAGAAATGATTTTCCAAATCACTACTCTATCATAATTATACAGGTATGGAAATAATTCTATGTCCTTTGTGATTTTCCTGCTGGTGACATGAAAGGCATTACCAAGGAGATGGACTGGCTGCCTCAGGTCTGTTTAGAATGGTACATGTCTGATGGATCTGGGATGACTTCAGTTTGGGAACCCTCGACACCAGGGGTGTCCAATCTTTTGGCTTCCCTGGGCCAAAATGGAAGAACTGTCTTGGGCCACACATAAAACACACTAACACTAATGATAGCTGATGAGCTTTAAAAAAAAATCTCAAATGTTTTAAGAAAGTTTACGAATTTGTATTGGGCTGCATTCAAAGATGTGCTGGACCACATGTGGCCCACTGGGCATGGGTTAGATACGCTTGCAAGTCTACACGACGTGGTCTCCCTATCCATGTGGGGCATGCAACTGCTTTTTACTAGTATCTGTACCAGATGCTGAGCAGAAGGCAAGAAAAATTCTGGCAGTTTTCAACACACTTTAGTAATTATAAAGGTAGAGGTTTGGGGTGACACAGAAATTTGCTCTTCACATGCCTTAATTACGCTCTTCCCTGTGACATCTCATAATCTTGTCTTCTAATACTTGAATATTACACAGGCAGGGACTATTAAAACCCAGCAGGTTGCATGGCTCCCAGCATGTGCCCACTAATACTTGCTTATCTGATTAACTGTCCACTCATCAAAAACGACACAGAGTTGACAGACTTTGACAGTCAAACTGGGCGAATAAATCTCTAAAACAGATTTTCCAGGTCTGAACTATGCAACCCAAATGAACCAACCAACTAGAAAATTGCAAAATCTCCTCTTGGCTCTGAGCCTTGCAATTACAACCATACTTTAGCACGTCCTAATTTTTAGAGTCATCATTGATTGACAAGCACTTCCTGAGTACCTAGCATGCTAAATGACAATCATAGTAATGTACACAGAGGGTCTACAGTGTGCCAGGCACAGATTTAAGTACTAAAGATGAATTAATTCACATAATTCTCACAATACCCCACATATTGGGTGTTAATACTGTATTTATTTTACAAATAAGAAAACCAAGAATCAGAAAGGTTTTATTTTCTTTATTAATTACCTAGCACATAGGTAGGGAGTCTTAAGTCTGGCTCCAAAATTCATGCTTTTAGTCCTACTCTACTTTCTGCTGGGACTCTGAGTCACATTGGCTCTCCAGTTCTTGGTTCCCTCATCCATAGACGGAAGACAATAAAGTCAGCCCTTCCTTCTTCAAGGGTGTTATCAGGAAAAAATGAGAATGAATGGGGCAGGCCTTTGGAGAACAGAATACAGACTCCTTCTGAGATAGCCCAGTCTTGGGAAACCTCCAGTACACAGCACTTAAGAAATACCTGAATAAAGTACAGTAGTTCCCCCTTGCCTGAGGGGGACATGTTCCAAGACCCCCCAGAAGATGCCTGAAACTGTGGATAGTACCAAATTCTATATATACTATGTTTTTTCCTATGCACACCTACCTTTCCACTGGAAGGAAGCACTTTATGGCTTCTCTTTAGCGTATCCGAACTGCCAACATCACTACTCTCATGCTTTGAGGCCATTGTTAAGGAAAATAAGAGTTTACCTGAACACAAGCATGTGGTATGTACAGTCCATCTGATAACCAAGATGGTGGCTACTAAGTGACAGACAGTTGGGTAGTATGCAAAGTGCAGATGCGCTGGACAAAGGGATGCTTCAGGACAGAGTGAGATTTCATCATGCCACTCAGGACAACATGCAAATGAAAACTTATGAATTGTTTATTTCTGCAAATTTTCACTTAATAGTTTAGGACTGCAGTTGACTGTGGGTAACTGACACTGAGGAAGGCAAGACCATGGAGAAGGAGGGCTACTGTACAGTTGATTCCTGTTCTTTGTAGACTTTATAACTGTAAATTCACCTAATTGCTAAAACTTACTTGCAACTCCAAAATCAATACTTGATGCTTTTTCAGTCATTCTTGAGCACGTGCAGAGCAGGGAAAAATTTAAACAGGTGAGATGACAAGATGAGACTGTCTTCTTTCAGCTCCCGTGCTGCAAACAAGTGTCCTTTCTGCAGTAATTTTAGTGCCATGTTTTTGCTGTTTGTGTTTTTTGTTGGTGATTCTGCTATTTAACCCCCCCCCCCCCCAGGAAAAATACTGAAGTGCTTTCTAGTGTTGCTAAGTGCAAGAAGGCTGCAATGTGGCCAACAGAGAAAATACATGTGGGGAAGAAGCTTCCTTCAGGTGTTGAGTTACTACTGGCTGTAAGTTCAATGTTAATAAATTAGCAATATATATTTAAACAGAAACACACATAAAACCCATTCACTAATTTACTGAATGATGGAAATGTAACCAGAGGCTCGCAGGAACCCAACCCTGAATTTTCCCTGGGAACAATGGTCCAGGATTCAGTATTCAGCATCTGCAGCTAATTCAGTGTTCACACTGACTTTACAGAACATAACTATTGTGAGTAATGAGAATCAACTATATAAGCTAAAAATTTCATAATGCAAATTCACTTGCTCAGAGTAAAGATGGCTAACATAGGAGGACAAAGTTCAGACACTGAGCTCTACAGAGGAAACGTAGTACTTGGAACACATAGTCTTGGCACTTTCTGGGTCTCCATCTAAACAAAGCCAATATTATCCCCAGTGTACAGGAGTTGTTACGATGTCCATGGAGCTCAGGAGTGCATGGCAGCCTCTGAGGTCCCTGTCATTCATTGGAAAGTCTATGGCCTAGCTGCTGTAGGAAATACCAAGGCCCATCTGTGGGGCCATGGAGCAACTTCACTTCATTTCTTTCCTGTGATCCTCCAACACACCCAGCTCTGATATTCCTCTTTTCCAGGCTGAGCCTCAGAGAGAGATCCTCACCAAACTCTGCCAGCATGAACGTCAGTTATCAACTTATTGAGAACTCCAAGATGCAGATCCAGAATTTGGACTCAACTCTCCTGGTCATCCAGGCAACACTCCAACAACTGAAATGGGAAAATCAGCATATATTCTTAGACAGCAGTACCCTTTAGAAAGTATTCATGGAATGCAGCAGAGGTGTCAGGCTATTCAAAACTTACTTTATGAGTCATTCAAATGCCAGCAAGAAAAACAGCCTGTAGGATAAGGGAACACTGTTGACCAAATCTAAGACTCAAAACTAAAAGGCACTTTTTTAAACCACTGGGGGAAAATGTGCAAGCTACCCCATGAGCCTGGGGTCCAGCCACATGGAGACCACATGAGGCCAGCTGCCCCAGACAGAAGTGCTCTTGTGTTTTTTCTCTGACGTGAGGTTGAAGGAAAATGGAAGTAAAGCTACTACTAGCTCTGGACCTAGAGCTACACAAGGCTAAACTAGCTCCCAGTGCAAGTGGGAAATGCCAATGCTAATAAAATATCACCTCAATTACTTTTGCCAGTATTATAAAAAGAAACTGGAGACTTCCTCCCTTGGGCATCTTCTGTTAATTGCCATTTATAAAAGTTCTGTTTGCTGGGCCTGTAATATGCATTATTTCCCTTTTGAAAACAAAAATAAACTTCTAAAATATCAATCAGCATTCCAAATGGCGAAGTGATTTGTTTTCCAACTTACACTCTCAAATCAGCTTGGGAGTCTGTCTGAAAGGCAAGCACCTGGTATTAATTTGTGACAATATAAAATCAAAGCTGAACTCCCATGTAAATATATTCTTTTTTAATTCCACATTTCACCAGCCTGAATGTTTCTTATATGCCAGTGCCAACTTTTATTTTCCTACCTCCAAAAGAATTAGTCATACATATGAATGTTGTACCTCTTAATAAGGTCTACAGGTTAAATCCTTTCCAGCTCTGTGAAATACAGCTTGAGAGGTATAGCCAGATGGATGAGTGAATTTAAATATACCATTTCTATCTCTTTCAATCTGCATGGCCTCAACTATTCACTTGCATTTGGAGGGTCAAATAAAAAATCTAGTTTAGTCACTCTATATACACATAGCAGCTCCCCACTGACACATCCATAGTCAAACATGGGCTGGACAGGTAAATGACACAAACTTTAGCATATATTCTTAGACAGTGAAAGTGTTAAACAGTACAAGTGTCCAGAAACATCACCTGGATCCTAACACAAGACCTGTTTTGCTCAGGAAGGTCACAAAACTTGTTTGGATAAAACATTACACGTGTCAAAGGCAATATAAAGCACAGTGGCAGGAATGTGATCTTCAGGGTTAGACAGGATCCCAGCTCTAATGAGTTCTTTGTGACTTAGTGGGAAATGTTAACTTCCTGGTGTTCAAGTCCCTCACTTTATGAGGTGATGTCAGCCCCTACAAAATATGCAGAGTACCAGCAGAGCATCTGGGATATAATCATCATGTCAAACATTTATTGAGAACTATTTGCCAGGCACTGTGTTAAGTGCTTTACAGAAATCATCAAATAGAATTCTGGCAGTCACACTATGAGGTATCTAATGATTAAATATGGCTTCCTTCCCTTTACAGAGGAGAACTGAGGCTCATGGAGATTATAGAATTTACCTAAGGTCACACTCAGGAAAAGGCAGATCTGGGATGGAAGCTGTCTGCATAGGGCTTCATAGCTGATAAGGTTAGTGTTTGATAAGCATGCCATTACAGGAGCCCTTATCAGTGCTCCATGCTTTCAGTTACCTGTGGTCAACAGTGGCCCTAAAATATTAAGTGGTAAGTTTAAACAATTCATACGTTTTAAACAATTCACAAGTTTTCAATTGTGTGCCGTTCTGAGTAGCATAAATTAAATTTCTCACCATTCCACTCTGCCCCGGCTGGGATGTGAATCATCACTTTGTCCAGTGTCTCCACACTGTAAATACCTCCTCTCCATTAGTCACTTAGTAGCCATCTGGGTTATCAGATCCACTGTAGCAGTACGGCAGTTACTTGTGTTCAAGTAACCCTTACTTTACTTAATAATGGCCCCAAAGTGCAAGAGTAGTGATGCTGGCAATTTGGATATGCCAAAGAGAAGCCATAATGTGCTTCCATTAGGTGAAAAGGTAAAAGTTCTCAATCAGAGAAAAAAGTCACATGTTGAGGTTGCTAAGATTTATGGTAAGAGTGAATCTTCTATCCATGAAATTGTGAAGAAAAAGAAATTCATGCTAGTTTTGCTGTCGCACCGCTAATTGCAAAAGTTATGGCCACCAGGTGTAACAAGGGCTTAGTTAAGATGGAAAAGACTAAATTCCTGCATGGAACTCATGAACTGAAAGCGTGTTCTGACTGATGGCAATGTTGTGCCAGAGAGCACTGAGCCTACAAGGAGACTTCAGCAAGGGATCCCCTGAAATGCACAGTATATTGTTATAATTACCCTTTTATTTTTACTTATTGTTGCTAATCTCTTACTGTGCCTAATTTATAAATTACACTTTATAACATGTATTTATGTATAGAAAAGAACAGTGAATGCAGAATGTGGTGCTGTCCACTGTTTTAGGCATCCATGGGGGTCTTGGTATATATCCCTCGTAGAAATGAAGGTGGGAGGCTACTACTGTATTACCAAAAACCACCAATAAAACAAGAAAAACATACAATTATTGCTGGGTTATTAAGACAGCATCCTGGCTTTACAAAGCTTGAAATCATGCAGACATCGGATACTTGCTTACGGTAGTTACTGCAACAGACTACCATGCAGTTTCGCAAAGGCATTTTTTTCTTGTGCAGAACACATGTATATTCTCCATGTTCAAAATCACGCAGACTTCAGCATCTGGCAATTAGTCACAAATAGGAACAAACTGAGCTAGAGAATGAGAAATCTTATGATCTCACTCAAGGTTATTTTCTTCTTTAATAAAGAGAAGTTATATGTCTTTAACTGAAGTGAATAAAATCTAATGTTTGGGGTATTTATTTGAAATTGATATACTCAACATTTACCTTAAAAGGTAATACTAGAATTTTTAAACCAAAGAAGTTAGAAATAAGCATAAAACTTGAGATGATCCCTCTTTAAGCATAAATATAATGCTCCACTCTGGGGGGAAAAAAAGAAAAAATGTCCACATGCACATCCTCACTCAAAGAGTTATTTGTGACCTTACAGATATATCACCTTGAGCTATTTGGAGAATAAGGGCACAACATTTAAAATAAAAATAGGGAAAGCCGGGATGGCTCAGTGGGTTAAGAGCTCACTTTTCAGCCCCAGCGACTGAGGATTGAATCCCAGCCCCGGCCCGTGTGGACCCATATGCTGAACTGGGGAGTGCCCCCAGTTCAGTTCTCACCGGAGCAGGACCCTGGCCCAGTTCCTGCCCTATGCAGCCCCGCGCCCACCTGTGGAATGAAACTATGTGGAAAAACCAATGATGTGCAACTATGGAGACTGTTCAGGGCCCTCCCCCTTCTCTCTGTCTCTGTCTCTGTATCTCTCTCTCTGTCAAAAACAATAAAAATAAATCTTTAAAAAAAAAATAAAGACAAAGAAAACAAATAGGGTAGTCTTCAGTTTTATAATTTTTCTTCTAGGTAGCAATTTTTAAATCCGTAGCACTGCGTTATGTCACACCTCCTCACATCACTGGGATGGCACTGCCCTCAATCAGTCTCCCTGATGTCTTTGTCTCCCCTGCTCTCCATAGCTAATCCCCCTCCATGTCTATTCCGTTGCCTCCTAAACCTTTCGGAATCTGCCCACTTCTCCTCACCCCCATTGCTATCACTCTAGTCCAGTGGCCACCATCTCCTGCCTGGACAATTGCAGTAGACTCTCCAGTTTCCTCCCGCACACCTAACTGCTCTTCCACACTGCAGTGGCACAGTCCTTTCAAAACACAAGTCTCGTTCTGATTCCACCCAGTGTAAGACATTCTGATGGCTTCCCGCCACTCTCAGGATGCAGGTTAAAATGGTCCACGTGGCCCTTCCTTCCCCCACTCTCCTGCTCACTCTCTGTACTGCAGACACACTGCCCCTCATCTGCCTTCTCTAGGACTCCCTTCTCGTTCCCACTAGAAAGTCTGACCAGTCCTCCCAGCCTTTGTTCATCCTGTAAGACCTGAGTTCAGGAGTCACCCCCAGAAACCAGCCTTCCCCAACACCACTGGGCCAAATCCACCATGATGCTTGTTACAGGCTCCAAGGACCTCCCCTCTGTAACGCACAGCACAGTTGCATTCTTAACATTTGCTGGGTGATGATTCAGAGTCTCAAGATGGAACTAAGCTCCATGATGGCAGGGACTGCCCATGTTACAGGTTCTGTCCATTCTGTCTCAAAACACATCTTGAGTCCATCACCGCCTGGCCGTCTCCACCCTCATCCAGGTTACCTTGACTCTCAGCGGGACACTCCCAAATAAATGTCTCCTCACATCTATGCCTGTTCTCTTTCAATCCCTTTGCCACAGAGTCAGCAGCGGGACCTTAAAAGGTAAGCCAGAGTGCACAACTACCCACTGTAGCACTCTCTGAGGGCTTCCAACTGCAGTTAGAACACAGGGAGAACTCCCCACCGTGTTCCACAGGCTTGGTGTGCTGTGGCCCCTGCCCAATTCTGGGGCCTCCGCTACCCTGGGCCATGAGTTCACCATGCTCCAACTACCCTGGCCTTCCTTTTCTTCCTTAAAACACATTAAGCATGTTCCCATCTCAGGGCCTTAGAACACGCAGCTCCCAATGCCTGAAACCCATGTCCTGTCTCACGTGGCTAACTGCTTTCTCATCTTCCTCAGAAAGGCCTTTCGTGGCCACCATGGCTAATAGACATTCACAGACCTCAACGACTCCCTTCACAGCATTCTTCGGAATTTATGTGTTGTTTTATTCAGCTGCTTCTTTTTTTGGGGGGGGGGGCTGTAGGGGGGGCATCTTTCATACTAGATCTGTGATGGCAGATCTCTCTTGTGTCCCACTGTGTCCCCAGTCCTTGGCATGTAGCAAAGGATGTCAACATATCTGTTTGAATATTTGAAGACAACTTCTAAGACTGTAAAAGATAAATATAAAATGCTCTAGGACACAGATTAGAGCAGAGATATACCAGACAGAAGGAGGCAAGAGGCAGGAAAAGCTAACGAGAAAGGAATTCATTAGACCCACGTCTAGAAGTTCACCAGATCAGTCGTGTGGCCGTGTTGGGGACAGAAAAGGAATGATGAACCTAATGGCTGTGTGGAGCCTCAAACCCAAAGCACCTGGGCTCTCCACAGAGCCCCGCATCAGATGATTTCCACTGATTCATGCTGGGATAAATGTCTTGAAGCAAATTAAAAATATTTAATGTAACACTAGCCATTACCCACATCTTCTGGGAGGTGGCATGAAGCTGGACACACATGAGGTTTTGTCTATGCAATTGTTTTCTAACTTTAATGGGCCCCAGACACACCTCCAGGGCCTGAAGAGACAGACTGTTGCTCCCCCTTCAACCTGCACCCCTCACCCCCGCCTGAATTCCTACTTCAGGAGGTCTGGGGTAAAGCTTGGGAAATCATACTTCTAATACACTCTAGGTGCTGCTGGTCCAGGGACCACCTTCCAGGAACAACTGGTCTACAGCCAGGCCAAAGAACTGAACAAAACAGAATGTTCAGCACAGAGTTTAGGTTTCCCACTTCCCCCCACCCCCAAATCCCAGTGCCTCAGTTACCTCCAGATGTTCCCACTAAGGCTCTAACTCTGAGATTCATTTTCTAGGGCTGCCACAACAAATACCACAAACTGGGGAGCTTCAAAGAAACAGAAGTTTATTCTCTAACAGTTCAGGAGGCTAGAAGTCAAAAATCAAGGTGACAGCAGGGTTGGTTCCTTTTGGTGGCTTGGGGTGGGGGTGGGAGGCCCTTCTTTGCTTCTTCCCAATGCCCATGCTTGCTGGCAGTCCTTAGCGTTTCTTGGCTTATTGTCCCCTCACTCCAATCTGTCTTCAGGATGCTCTCCTCTCTGTCTCCTTGTGTGCACGTGGCCTTCTTACAAGGACAATGCTGACTGGCCTTAGGGCCCACCCTACTCCAGTATGACTTCATCTTAACTAATTACACCTGCAAAGACCCTATTTCCAAATAATGTCACATTCTAAGCTTTCAGGTGGGCGTGAATTTCGGAGGACACTATTCAATCCAGTACACACAACAGCTGCAGAGGTGGGTGACCCAAAGGACTTCAGGAACCACAGGAAGTGGTGCCACTAAGAGGAGTAAACTGAATCTGTGTGACTACCAAGCACCAGTGACAAGCGTAACCAGAGGCTCTGCATTCAGGGCCCCCTTTCTCTGGGGCTCCCACACCAGCTTCCTTGCTGATCTTCCTCCCTCAGGGAGATATTTATGGGTGTCCCTGCAGGCCAGGACACTCTTTCTAAAACTCTGTGTATACAGAAATAGATGAACTCCCTATTGGATGTGCACAGGTTCATCGTTCTGAAATGACAACTCGGATGCCCCAAAGCACTGCCCTCCGCCCTCCAGCGAACCTGCCTCTAGCTGTCCAAAGCCCAGCATCGCTCACACCTGTCCCTTCTCCAAAGCCTCCCGCCTTCCTGGGAAACAACGCTCACCTCCACAGTGGGGTGCTCAGTGAGTTGTGCTATCATGCCAACCTGCAGGCCCAGCTCAAGGGGTATCCCCACGATGGCCGCCCGCCTGCACAAGTGGGGACGCTGACCTCTCCTGCTGCCTGGGAGCCCAGCTGCCTTGGGCTGTAATTCTCCTCTTCTGGAAACCAGGCGCTGGCCCCAACAACCTCTGAACAACCAGCAGCTTGACTGTCACACAGAGGTGTGTGAACCACCTGGCATGCAGAAGGGTGTGGGCCGCTGCTGACCCACAGCCAAGCAGGCTGCCCTGGGAGCCCTGGACAAAGCCCCACTCTGTCCAACCAGGAGTTGAAAGAGAAGAGGTGGGGCCCGAAGCAGAGGGCCTCATGAACAGGGAGGGGCAGGGGGTGGGGGGCGGAGGTGAGGTCTAATCACCAGAGTAGCTTACAAATGGACTCTGCACGTCGTGGTGCATAGGGCCTCAGGAGCCTTCACACTGCTCAGAAAAGGAGGGCAAGTGGGCAGCACAAAGACCACAGAATGAGGGCGTGGCTCTGCCAAGGGAGTGAGCCCAGGAGCATTTTCCAGAACTGTCCTTGGAGGTACCCCCCCTACCCTCATATGTGTCCTTGCAGGGCTGCAGAGATGTTCCAGGAGGGACAGCGCCTCTGTGCTATAGAGGCATGGAGGCCGATCCACTGTCATGCTTAACCTCAGCGCCCTGCTGTTCTAAGGCTACAATGCTGAACAACACGTCAATCCACCCCTTCTTGCTTCCGTCCCCTACACCATTATTTGGGCAACGGAAATTTTCAAGACTCCAGGGCAACGAGAGGCAAAATGCAGCACTTAATGAAGAGGGTGGGGGGAATGTTCTTTCTTTTGCTGCTCCAATTGTACCTTACTATTATTTAAAATTAAAACCATGGCCAACTGCTCCACTCCCAATGATCTCAGCAGACCTTGCCAAGTTTCTCAACCACTGCTTGATGGACAGTGTAGGGTGCAGGATAATTGCGAACAGAATTAACACAGTTTTATTGATCACCAAGGGCCCAACCTCTGCCATGGGCTTTATGTTCCATTCTTATTTTAATGCCGCAACACTACAAAAAGGCAGGAGTTATCCCCATTCTACAGATGAGGGTGCTGAGGCTCAGAGAGGTTAAATGAGTTGCCCAAATGGTGCCACTAAGTGGCAGAAGCTGGTCTTTCTACTCCAAATGTGGTCTTTCTACTCTCGAATCTGTTCACCCAATTTAAGAAAGAGGCCAAGCAGCAGGGGTATGTGACAGGAGGAACCACCGCCAGGGCTATGATTTGGAGAGAGCTGTCGTTATTGGGAAAATTTTCCACAACTCAGGCCCCCAACCAGGGTTCTGTCAGCCCGCCCCAGAGGTTATCACATGGAAATCAGCATCCTGGCTTGATGAGAAGGTGCTGGCTAGTCAAAACTATAGCACAATATTTCTTTGTACTTTAATATCCTGACCTTGACTGACTCTAGCCCATAGGTCTGAAATGCAGGAGGCCCTAGCATTTTTGTTCTCTTGAGAATAACTACTATACTTGTACAAGTAGAAGATCTGGGGTAGAAAGGAGAATAAAATTTTACAGCACTTAGAGTTCTTTATTTTTCTCAAGTGATACGGGAGAGTTTTTTGTTTGCTTTAAAAGTTTCCACTTAAAAGTAACAAATGAATTAATAAAAAAAAATGAAAACAAACTCATAGATACAGACAAGAGAATGGTGGTTACCAGAGGGTAAGGAGGTGGAAGAAAGGAGAAATGATTAAATATACAGTAATGGTTGGAAACTAGACTTTTGGTGGCGAGCACACAATAGTGTATGTAAATATAATATTATAATGTTATGCACCATATTTATGTAATGTTATCAACCAATGTTACCTCAATAAAAATAATTAATTTAAGAAACCCCAACTCTTGACTTAGAATTAGAAAAGGTAGATTTCAAAATTCCAGTTCTGCCACACATGAAGTACTTGACCGTGATGGAGCCACTTAGTTCTTCATGGTCTTCACTGTCTAATCTATTAAGTAGCTACCATGTTGCCTTTTTAAATGACTTGATGAAATCACTTGGTAAACTGTGAAGCCCTAAACAAGTAAGTAAAACTTATGTTATCAGATGTTCACTTTGTGATGGATAAAGTGAACCCCTCATTATTCACACAATTAACTTGGGCATTTGTAATCTCATCTTCCTTCTTCACTACTCTCTCTCCAAAAGCAAACTTTATTCAACACAGTAAAACATAACACATCATTGAGAACTAGCTTTCAACATCAGATCAACCATTTATTCCCTAACATGCCAATTTTTGTCATTAAACCAAAAACTATAGACTTTGCCTCCAGTTCCTCACATCCCCTCCCCCTTCCTAAAATAACTAAAGTAGACATTTTGCTGTATAAATCACTGGGTGAATGAATAAAGTGCTTTAAAATTAAAATCAATGTACTAGGCACACAGAAATCTTTGGCATTCTCAAATATATTATTAGTCTCCTTGAATAGTCATTTACTAATTAAATTTAACTTAGATTTTTTTTTTTATTTAAAGATTTATTTTATTATTCTTGAGAGGGACAGGGAGAGACAGAGACAGAGAGACAGAGAGAAGGGGGAGGGCCCAAAGCAGTCTCCATAGTTGTACGTCATCAGTTTTTGACATGGTTTCGTTCCACACAGGTGGGTGGGGGCTGAATAGGGTGGAAACTGGGCTGGCGGCCTCCCACATGGGAGGCACTCCCCCTCAAGCCAGGGGCTGAACCTGGGGGGGTGAGAATCAAACTGGGTGCTTCCCGCATGGGAGGCACACCCCAGTTCAACATATGGGTCCACGACAGGCCGGGGTTGGGATTCGATCCTTGATCCCGGGGCTGCAAAGTGAGTATTTAACCCACTGAGCCATCCCAGCTTCCCCTTAACTTAGATTTAAGTACATCTGGCATTTAAATCAGGGACAAGACTGGAGTCTTCATGTACACACATTATTAAAACTTCTAGCATTTGCAAGTTCTGTTTTATAACCTTTTGTCTTTATGACTAAAAGTACAGCAATAAATCCCAAGACACATTAATGATAAGCCTGCTAAATATAATTATCCAAAGGCAATTATCCAAAATGTTAACACAAACAAAAAGAAAAAACAACAACAACAGAAAACTAAGAACCCCTGATTGAATGTATGTTCTTGGAGGCTTTTAAAAAACAAATAAAAATAAGACATTGCACAGTTTGTAAAGAAAAACAAAGCCTAATGCTTTTATGATTCCTACACGCAACACTAAGCAGTCTGTTTGAGCCCCACGGTGTCTGTGAAAACTTTGGTGTTTAAACTGCATGTAGGATGAAACATCAGGGGGTCAGATTTTATTTATTTATTTATTTTAGGTAGAAAAATCAGTGATGGTGACCCTTGGGGGAAATTCACAAAATTATGTCAAGTAACAGATTCTTATAGAAATGTCTGGTTTTCAACATTCTTCACCTGACAGTGATATTTTACACAGCTCCTCAAAGGGAAATTTGAAGAAAAAGATACGTGGCATAGCCCTTCGTATATGTGCTAGTAAACCAGCTTTCTGGGGAGGAAATCCAACTTGTAAAGCTGGCTGATTCCTGTGGTGTAAATACTCCTACAATGACAGATGTTAGGCCCATAGGAGCTAGCTACAGCATGCTAACAGGCTTAGCAGAAACCCAGCTTAAAAGCCAGAGAAACCAGGTTCTAATTCTAGCTCTCGATTCCAGTTATGAGGCCTTGAGCGAGTTTCCTTAATACTTACAAGCCTCAATCTCCATAGCTCTAAAGTGGGTATAATCCCAGGGAGCAAGGGGTTTGCAGTGGTGGCCACAGGGCAGCCGTGGCTGCCTCACACGAAATATAGGAATTCAAAACTGACAGGACAGGATGTGGTTTTCAGCCAGGGAGAAGGCATTGGCGGGTCCAAACAGAAGCCACAAGCTTCCAGAAGGTAAGCATAGTGAGGGTAGGCAGGAAGGGACCAGGGGACCAGTGCCCACCTCTGGGGTACAGAGCACTGGACTGGGGCGGGGTCACACACTTTTTCTGTAAGGCACCAGAGAATGAATAGTTTAGTCTTTTGGGGCCATGTGGTCTCTGCCGCAACTACTCAATTCTGTCCTTGGAGCACAAGGGCAGCCAAAGACAATACAGAAATGAGCAGGTGGGGCTGTTTCCCAGAAAATGTTATTTATAAACATCCAGTGGGCAGATTTCCCCATGGGCCACAGTCTGCAGACCCCTGGACGAGGGGAAAGGGTGATGCTGAGAAGACACAGGTTCCAAAGGAAACTCACCCAGGAAGGAGGTATTAGTATTCCTATTCCTGGATGAGAACCTGGTCACAAAGTAAGTGAAGAGCCAAGGCCACAAACACAATTCCTGGGGGTTCCAAGCACATGCTGCTATTGCACCACAGTCTACACAACAAAAGGCTGTAAGCACCAGATGCCTGAGAGAGGCAGCAAAGGTGGCAGGAAGGGAGGTGTGGCTGAGAAGCGGGCCGCAGGCCAGGGCTGGGCAGGACTGAGCACTGGACTGCCTTTCGGGCCTTCACACAGAGGTCCTCCCAGAATCACAGAAGTGCAGAAACCAATCTAAGGGAACCACAGGGTGAGCAGTGCCCTGAGGAGTCACTTAGGCCACCTCTGCCCAGCCAGCGGAAGCCAGTTTGGCAAGCACTGACGAGCCTGACTCACAAAGCACAGGATAGGGAGGGCAGTGGGGTAGGGCACAGACCACAATGCCAGAATGCCCAGGTTTGAACCCACCTCCCATGTACAGGCTGAGGGGTCCTGGGCAAGTCACTTAACCTCAGTGTTTCAAGATGGGAGTGAGGAAGTAGCGCTGCCTGAGGATTACTGTAAATATGAACTCCCTTAATCCCCACAAAGTACCTAGAATAATGCCCGGGACATGTTTGTTAGATAAAAATACTGTGTCAAGGCACTGAGCCAGGTCCCAGGGGGAAGGGCCTGAAGTGTCCCTGCCCTGGGGGGGCTCAAACAAGCTCACCTCTAACCCAGCACTCATCACTGAAATCAACGGCCTGTTAAGGACCATCTTGCAACATAGACATGGACCATGGCTTCATCTCCCATGACTAGCACAGTAAGGCCCTCAAGTTTAATATTCACTATGTTCACTGTCTGTTCAATAAACAACACAAGTCATTAAGTCTCAATACTAAAATTTCCTCCACAACATGCCTGACACATAACAAAGCACTTACGGTAGGTCATTCTCTGCCCATTCTGTGACCCTGAATTCCTGCCCCTCCATGCTGTCAGGGGCTGAAATCAATGTCTACAGGAGTACTTTGTAAACCCAAAGGCCCTTTAGCAACAGAGGAGGTTAATACAGATCACTCCTGAGAGGCACGTGGTGGTGGTCAGCCAGTCACTTCCAGCTTGGAGGGCCTCCTAAAGTTGTCCATCCAGTTGTCAGAGGGACCACAGTTGAAGGAATTCTCAAAGTTCTCCCTTACACTGAAGGAAGCCCAGTCATTCATTCATTAGGGCACGTCTTGCCAAATGAAGCCACATGGAACAAATTTACCACCACATCTGCATCTGATTCCAAGGTTAGGTTATCCAAACACACCCAAGCTAGATGTGCCCCGACCTCCGCAGCAGGCCGCAGACCAAGACACTCAGACCACTCCACCTGGAAGAGCAGCAGTGTTCACCTGGCCCAATTCTTTCATTCCATAAGGGAACGGAGGCCAGGCTGGGGTGAGGTGACCTGTCCAGGGTCACTAGCCCTGGCAGGGGCAGGCCCAGAATCCGGGGCTGCCAAGTGCCTTACCTACTTTCCTTCCCAGTGCATTCCAAAGGCCACCTGCCCTCTCCCCACCTCAAAACTCTCCTTCCAATGGGAAGAAGTCCATGCAGGCAGAGCTTCCCAGGACAACGCTGTGGACACAGTGGAGAGCCATGCCCCAGCTGCCTCAGCCTTTCCTACAGGGTAAAAGGTCACACTTGAACTTGCTGCCCTCTCTGGGCACTTGCCAGCAGTGAGCAGGCTTCCGATTGATTTCCCCTTCTGAGTGCACTCATGCCAAGGAGGGCAGCAGGTGAACATCCAGCCACGTGTCCTAGCCCCTGGCAGGGCACGGCCCCCACAGAGCCTTGGAGGAGTGTCCATCCTGACCAGAGCCTGGCCTGGCCTGGGATGACAGCCGTGACTACCATAATTCATGCTGTGGGAAAGATGGCTCAGCAATAACTCGGGTTCGCTTGCTACTGAAGAGTTCAAAGTCCTTTACGCTAGAGCACAAAGAGAAGTGACTTTCCCACATTCACAAAGCAGGGTGGTGACAAAATTTGGAAAAGATATCCAATTCCCCTCTCTTACTCTGGTTATCAATCCTCCAGTAAACCCTAATCAGCTCTTTTTTTTTTTTTTCCAGTAAAAACCAAGACTATAATTACAGCATGAACCTAGGTTTTACCCCAAGAGGGGCAATGTAGCAGGAGGGGTAGTTAAAAGCCCCAAGTCTGCACAGCAGTGGGGTATGGAGTGAGTCAAGCTCTGTTCCCATGCTTAGTGACCTTGAACTCATTACTTAACAACTCTGAGCCCCAGTTTCCTTAACCTAACAGTAGGAACAATCAAAGTCTCCCTAAAGCAAGTTTGTCAAACCTATAGCCGGAGGACCACACACAGCCCAGGACGGCTTTGAATGTGGCCCAACACAAATTTGTAAACTTTCTTAAAACATTATGAGAGTTCTTTGAGATTCTTTTTTTTTTAGCTCATCAGCTATCGTTAGTGTTAGTATATTTTATGTGTGGCCCAAGACCATTCTTCTTCCAATGTGGCCCAGGGAAGCCAAAAGGTTGGATACCCTTGCCCTAAAATCTGCTTCTTCAAAGTACAGCCCACTTGCATCCCAGGGAACTAGTCAGAAATGCAGAATCGAGGTCCCTCCCAAATCTGCAGGATCAGAATCTGCCTTTTCTGGAGATATCCAGGTGATTCTCAACACATTTACATTTGAGAAGCCCAGATATGTATAAAGCACTTATTTATTGCATTCCCCACACATAGTCAGCCCTCAATAATAATAAATGTTAAGTGCAATTAGCACTTGCAAGAGCCCAAGACACAAGCCAAGGCTCTCACAAGGAAACAGACCCAGAAAAACTGATGGAAGGGGAGCTGATTCTGGGTGGTGGGCACATGACGTGATGCATGGGTGATGTGATGTGAACTTGTACATCTGGAAACTGTCTAATTGTTACCAATCAATGTCACCCCATTAAATTTAACAATAAAAAAAAATAATAAAATAAAATAAAACCCTCCTAAAAAAAAAAAATTAAAACAAAATAAAATAAAAAACAGGCATTCTGTATAGAAGAGAATAATTTAATGAGAAAAATACTTCTAATTTTAAATATCTGTATTTTTGCATGCCAAAGACACTTTCTCAATCTTTTGTCATTGCAACTCTTCTGATAATTGGATGGCATATTTCAAGGTATCAGTCTTGTAGAGAAATGTGACATTTGTTCCTTCATTTATAAAATAAAAATATATCAGGACCCCCCCCCAAAAAACCACAAACAAAAAAACTGATTAACTTGCCCTGATTCATACAGTTGCATTAGAATTTGAACCCAAGACTTGGGGCTTGACCTCCTTCAGTTTAAGACCTAACTCTCCACAAGGCATCCTACTTCAGGTGTTCTAAGAAGCGAAACTTTCACGTTACTTTCAAGTAATACCCTACTCACCATGCACGCACCTGGTGAGTAGCCTTGGCTATGTGCTTCTGGGCAGTTGTCTGCCATTCTGAAGCTCTAGGAAGTGGGGTAACCCAGCACTGCTGCCAGCTGCTGCCTGAGATGAAATTTTTAAAGTGAAAGGAAACCTTAAAAACACACCTTATAAATTTACAGTCCCTCTCACCTATTAACACCTTCCTCATGCAGTGCTCACTGCCCAAGTACAGAAACACGACAGGGTGTCAAGCTAGAAGGAGTCCTTTTTTGCCTCCCCCATTGGACACCTAGCCTGAAGCAAACACCAGCACGCTGGCTTCCCAGAGCTACAGTCCCTGCTTCCAGGCCCATGGTCCTGGATTCCCTAGACACAGCAACGGAGACTGGCAAACACCAACAAAGCTGGGGGCTCCAAACAAAGAGACTAAATTGGGTATGTGAAAAAAATCTACAAATGGGGTGGCTGTGAGGATCAAATGTGATGTCAAACACCCAGGCCAGAGATTATGTCAACATTCCCTTGACACATTTGTGCCAGGCCTGGACACAGACATTTTCCTCTGGGTTGTATTTCAAAGTCTGAAAATCAAAGCAATAATTGTGATTGGTTTCACAAATGACAGATGGAAGTAACAAAAAAGAAAGGGTTTCAAGATTTCAGAGGAGGTAATTATGATTTTTATACACCTGTAACAAAACCGATTCATGAAAACTCAAGTTCATTTAAAAAGGCAGATTTCAGATACACTAAGGCAATGCTTTCCCACCTTCTATTTGTAAATAAATCAACTGGGGATCTTGTTAAAAAGCAAATCTTGTTAAAACTGGTGATGTTTAAGCATGATGATCTCAAGTTCAAATAAGCCAGACAGACAAAGCTAAGAATAAGAACCCTATGACTTCACTCATATGTGGAATATAAAACTGAAAGCAACAAAGAAACAAAACCTTATGGACACAGTCAATAGTTTAGTGGTTACCTGGGGGTACCTGGGGAGGGGGATGGGAGAGGAGGGCGGGGGAGCCAACTATATGGTGATGGAAAGAAAGCTGACTCTGGGTGGTAAACACATAATGTAATACACAGACGAAGTGCTACACCTAGAACCTACGTAATTTTTACTAACCAATGTCACCTTTATAAATTTAACAATAAAAATAAACCAAAAACCTGGTGATGTGAAGTAATCTAGAGGGAGGCCTGAGAGTTCACATTTCTACAAGCTCCAGTGAAGCTGAAGAGCCAAGAGCCCACACTTTTGAGCAGCCAGGTTCATATGGAATTCCTTAAATAACAAGAAACAAATCCAAGAAAAACATAATTTGATTTAAAAACAACATGCCAGGAGAACATCCATGAAGGCTAGCAAGGTTTCTTCAAGAGAGGCACACCAGGAAAGCAAATGGCATTCTTTGAGCTGGCCCTGGTTTTTCTTCAAATGAGTTTGTACTCCGCTATCATGCTTTGTCTAGGCAGGTGAAAGTACCCTTTAGTGATCTTAAAAGCAGCATGCTTCTGACAAAATTTTTGAAAGTGGCACAGTGTAGGGAACAAAGCATCCTAGGAAATTTCAAGTTCATTGACACTCCAATAGCTGATGGCTAAGTTGGCTCTTTAAGGCCTTTCTTAAATCAAGGTTTACGCATATAGCTCCTCTCTGTACATTAAATTTGATGCTGTTTCTGTGGACAGCTGTAATTCTTTTAAAAATGCCTATCAAGTTGCCAGTTATGGAAAATTCCAAAGCAGTAAGATGAATGTGAGGGTCAGATAAGGAAGCATCTTATATTGACTTACTCATCTTAACGTGTATGTTGTGGGGAGAGATCAATAAAACATCTAAGAGCTTCAAATTGATAGGATCAAAGATTAAATTCTGGCTATTCCTTGGATCAGAAATACTAACACAGAAGAGCCTCCATATCCCCTTAAACGAGATTCTTGGAGACAAAGTATGAGGTAATCTGATCTGCAGCTGCTCTTAGGACAAGTAGATGCAGGCCAGCCTTGCACACTGGCTTAGAATAACATGTGCATTTACCACAATTCCTGTCATGACCCTCTGGACTAGCTGGGTTTATGCTCAAACTATAGACATGAGCCAGTGAGTGATGTCAAGCCGTCAAATACAATATTGAGCTGCTTGGAAACTGCTAAGTGTGCACCACTCACCCAGAATGGAAGGGATTTCCCTCTTGGGTGCACCCTGGCTAATGGGGAGATGGTTCTCTAACAAGAAATGTCAAGGCCAGACTGCCACCTGTACCCAGTGTCACTAATTCATCCATAAGGCTGCTTCCCCAGTCTATTCCACATCCCTGCCTGCAGCCCATGTGCACCCATATTGCTATGCTACATACTGAGCAGGGTCATGATTTCACCCATTTGGGAAGAAAGATATGCAGCAAACTTCTGGATGAGCCCATCTTGTTCTTCCCTATGTCTCTTGGAGGAGGAAGTTCATTTTTCCAATAACCACCTTCTTACTGAGGCCAGAACAAGCCTGCGTTTTCAGATGACCATTTACAGGAGACACGGCTGCACAGAAAATGTTCTGCCTTCTCACCTCGAGGCCTGCAAAATGTTAGCAAAGTCCCATCCCAGAAGGGGGAACTGAGGACCCAGGAGATTAACTGAGCCAAGGTGGAGTCAATGCCATGTTTCAACAAACTGCCTAGGAGGCTTTATTAACTTAAAAGGGAGGATGGATACTCCCTCACCGGGAACAAGGCTGCATCCTCTTCCATGCCCCAGTCCCACTGACTGACACAAATCTCTCAACTGTCCCTTGAACATACGGTGACAAGCTCCAGTTGTTTCCTGAACATAAGCCAATGTCCAATACGTCGTGATTTTGCTAATATGCCTAATACCTGCAGATAACTTAAGCTAGCAAGTACAACAAGCTTTTAACCAACTCTACCGAATTCATCTTGGAATGGAAAAAAGAATCCCCAAGCCCTAACGCCACCCCACCCCAGCCCCCAAACTAGCCCCCCCTCCCCCCACCCCTTCAAGACCCGGCTCAAGGGAATGTAAGGAGGACTATACTTTTTTGGGAAAGCAAAAGAAAAACGCCAAGTTTTCCTGAGACACAAGGAAAACTGGAGCGCATGCAAGCATTTCTCGGGAGGGGTTCACGGCGTGTCTGCGACACGTTCTGGCTCACATGCGCTACTGAGACGCGGGCCCGACCCACTGCCCGACTCTGCGCCCAGGCAAATCTTTCCTGGCCTGGGGAGAGCAGGTCTCCGGGTCTGGACCGGGTTTCTGGAAGTTCTAGATCTCCCCTTATGATGAGAGAGGGTTTGTTGCCACTTTTTAATGAGCTCCGGTAACTCCTAACTCCGGCGGACCCCACCGCACGACCGTGGTGATTCTGCTCTGCAAGTGCCGGGTTGTGCACACACGTGTGTGCACACACTCCCTGGGGCCTCTCCCTCTCCCAAGTGCCCTCGTGGTTTGGAATTCGGGCCAGATGCCTGGAGATCCCGCAAGGCGCGGGAAGTAGGAGCGACCCTGTGTCCCGCAGCGAAGAGCGGGCCGGGAGCGACGCGGGGTTGGGCGCGCGTCGTGTCCGGGATACTCACCGGGACCTCTGCAGCTGCTCGAAGGCGCTGGTGCTGCCCCCCTGGTTCGGCTGCTCCAAGGAGCAGTAGTTCTGAGAGGCCTGCCTGGAGAAGGCGATGGGCAGGATTCCCTGAGTGAACGAGTTGAGGCGGCCCCGACTGCCGCTGCCACTCCCGGGGGTCCCAGAGCCCAGGAACACGGACGCCGGCACCTGCACACTGGTAAAGGCATCGTCCTCCTCCAATTCCTCCTGCCCGTCGGGTAGCTGCAGCTGGGCACAGGCGGCAAGAGGCGCCGGCCGGGACGGCTGCAACTGCTCTCCCGACGCCCGGCCCACGCCCAGGGGGCTCGCGAACCCCCGGGCCGCCCCGAGGCCGGGAGCAGCCGCGTGGCCGCCGGGGGCCAGGGGCGGCAGTGGCGAGGGCTGCGGGAGGCAGGGGCCAGATCCTGCTGCCAACGCCGCCGCCGTGCCCGCCGCGGCGAGCGCGGTGCAGCCGCCGCGTTCAGCAACGGCGAACATGCCGAACCGGGTCCTCGCGCCACCGGCGCTGCCCGCTCCAGGCTTGGCCGCGCCGCTGTCCTCGCCGCCGCCCCACTCCTCGTCCTGCAGCGGCGGCCGGCCGTCCAGCGAGATGTTGGTGAGGAAGGAGAGAGCAGCCTGGCGGCGCCGCGGGTCCATGCGCGGCTTCCTGAGGGGCTCCGGCGGCGGCGGCTGGGCCGGCGCGGCGGCCACGGGCTGAGGCGGCGGCTGCGATCCGCTGGTGCCCGCGGCGTCGGTGCTGCTGCAGGCGGCGGTGCTGGAGGTGGCGGCCGTGGTGGCTGCCGCCGCCGCCATTGTGTCCGTCTGCGGCGGTATTTCCGCGATGCCCCGGCAAGCGAGCGGCGGCCGAGTGCTAGGCGGCGGGCGCGAGCGCCGGCGACTCGGGCTGGGCTGGGCGCGGGGCGCGGGCGGCGTGCGCGGCGGCCCGGCCCCCCTGCGGGCGGGCCATGCTCGCCCCCCGGTGCGCGGGCGGGGGACGCCGCCGCTCCGGCCCACGCGCGCGGCCCGCTCGCTCGTTTGCGCGCTCGCCGGCCGGCTGGCTGACGGTCCCCGGGCCGCCGGCCTGGGTGTCCGTATTTATAGGTGCGCGCGCCCCGCGCTCGCGCCCCGGAGCGCTCTTTGCAATAACACGGTATCACGTGTGAGGAATGAAACCTGGGAGGAAAACAAAGCCCCGGGCGGCGGCAGCACAGGCTGGCGGCGGGAGGCGCGGGGCTGGAGGAGGAGGAGGAAGGGCAAGTCGAGTGGTGGCGGGCTGGGGGATTCGCTGAGAGGTCCCGGTCGTTGGAGCTTCCAGTGGGAAGAGTGGGTGGCTCCCGGGGCGCGCCATAACTAGGGGCGAGAGGCGAGCACGTCTCCCCCGAGCGCTCAGACTGGGAGTTGGGGGTCCGAGCAGAGCCCCTAGAGTCACGGCGTGAGGATGTAGTCCCAGAAGGGTTGCAGGTATGCGGGACTGTTATTTGGAGCAACGCCTCGGTTTGGCCTTGGAGCTTGTTCATTGGACCGCGCGCCGCCGTTCGGCCCCGAGAAGTAAGTCCTTAATAGTTACAAGGGTAGGTCATCATGGACTTCCGGCGGTCCCACCTAAAGCTGCTGCTGACCACTGAGGTTGTATCGCATTCATTCCCAGGGTGTGGATGCAGCCCTGAGATAAGTGCACTCCCCGGGGTACTTAAGGGCCCAGGCTCTGAACGTCTTTCGTGTGGCCAGACTAATTTACACATCCCCATCTGATGGTGCTGTCGTCACTTTTCATCTCTTAGCAAAGACCAACATAAATTTTTACTTTGGCCCTGAAATGTGCTCCGTTTTCTATGAAGACAGAGATGGGCTAAGATGGCCATCCTCACACCTTTCTCCCCTTGTTACCTTTAAAAAAAAATGTGAATTATGAACTCAACATTTGCCTTATAACATCTGTTTCTCACCTACCATGTCTTCTTCTATAAAGGTGGGTTCCTGACCAGAGCTGCAGCTCTGGACCTGGGAAGGCTCGCTGAATGCTATACCCCAGCCCCACCCACACGAGGGTAAGGATGGGGACCGCACAGGGACCCCAGGGCAGGAGCGATCTGAAAACGTGTGCTGGTTTCCCTTTAAGCGGTTTGAGTGCTTTCCCAAATGCAGTAAGGAACTAAAGTCATACTGGGTTAAGCTCTGTGACATCTAAGAAACCTCTGTACACGTTTCTGAGGGAGAAACAATGTGTTTAAAATCAACGGATTAATTTAATTAAAGGTTTAAATTTAGCCCTGGAGCTAATGTGTAACTCTACATTGAAATTCCACTCCATTTCAAGTTCAGGAGAGTAAATTGAGTAATGGAGAGCAAATACACCCTGTCCAGAGATATGCAGCCAACCTGGAGGATGAGCTATAGGGGAGTTTCAGGTTACCTTCGCTCAGGACAAACATGGCACATGGCTCTTTACATGAACAATTGTTCATATTTTATTTTATGCCCTTTTTAGGCCTTTTGAAAAAGTGAAGCCGGTGTCTATACTAGCTTTTCAGTAGCTAAGTCAAAGCTTGGTGACCAGCTCTGTAAAATTTCATTAGGATTTTAATTACTTTATTTAACTACCTACCTAGAAACTTCCAAGCCGCTCTATTACTTTTAACTTATTTTCCATTACCACTGGCCTGGTTGTGCTGGCAGGCAATGTTGAATGAAAGACACCAACTCTGCACATGTAAAAAAAAAAACACTAGCTTTTTTTTTTTTTAATTATAAAAGTGTTGTACGTTAACTGCAAAACATAGAGAATGAGATCAGCAAAGAGAATTAGAAAAAGTATCACTTACAATCTCATATGGAAATAACTGCTAAAATTTTGATTTTTCTGTGTATACTTTTAAATAAAAGTGAAAGCAAGTTGTTTGTGTCCTGTGATTTTTTGTTTGTTTGCTATATTGTGAGCATCTTTCCATTTAGAATTAAAAAAAACATAACTTTCTATTTCTTGATCTGGGTGCTGGATGCAAGGAAATACTCATGGCAAAAATATTCAAGTTATGATTTATGCACATTTCTGTCTGTACATTATACTTCAATAAATTTTTTAATGTGGCTTCCTTAGTCCCATCAATAGAAGAAAGCTAGAAATCTGCATGCCTTAATATCTTCCAGATGAGTCTAATAATTGGACATTCTTGGGTCACCTTCTCCCCTCCAAGGGCCTGGTAAAATGATACAGGGACAACTTCTTTTGAGTGAACAAGTGATGGACTGTTCAGCAGAGGTGGAAGAGGGGGTGACAGGATAGGAGCAACATCTTAGTGTCTTATTCCATCAGTCAACGATGTGAGCTGGAATTAGAGAACATTGGAGCCAGAGAGAGAAGGAATTAAGCTTTGTTTGTTTGTTTGTTTTTGTTTTTTAAGAAAGGAAAACACTGTATTAAAATTGTAATACTCAATATATACCAAAAACAAAAGATGAATACAAGTCATATTTGACTTTTGCAATTACAAGAGGTGCTCAAAGTAGTACCATCATTATTTATGTAATACATAGATAACATCTTTTGTTTTTGAAATGTAGTGAAAATTTTATTGATGTATGTGTATGTAATCATGCTAGCAAAAAACAATAAAATATTACAGTACCACAAAGGAAGAGTGATGGATTAATATTTTTAACTTATATTAATATCTTTTTTGGAAAATACAACACACATATCTATATTTTTCTGAAATTTTTTTCACTTTTATTTTATTGTTAAATTTATTGGGGTGGCATTGGTTGACAAGTACACTGTTTCCAGGTGCACAACTTGACATTACGGTACATTGTCTATGCATGACGTTATGTGTCCACCACCCAGAATCAGCTCTTTCCATCACCATATATTTGATGTCCCTCCATTTAGAATATTCTTATAAGGCATCATTTGAATGACTGCAATAGTGTTCAACTGACAGACTATAATTACTACACTTGTACCCCATTGAACATTTAGGTTGTTTCCACTTTTGCTATTATAAAGAGAGTGGTGATGACATCCTTTGTTTCTCTAAGTCTTGCTACCATTCAATATATTTTCCTAAGTCAGATAGAATCTGGGGTAAGAGCATATCATGTTTCTAAGGCTTTCCAGCCAGAACAGTTGTTTCAATCTGCTTCCTCATCCTCTTGCCAGTACTGGGCATTAAAATGTTTTATCAATATTCATTTCTTTGCAAATTTGATATAACTCTTTGCCTATTTATAAATGCAAAATATGCAAACTAATGTAAATATTACAGTGTTAGACAAGAATCAGCGTTTATTTAACCTCCAAACTGATTTACTGCTCATCTACTGTGTGCCAGCCACAGAATATTTCTAATCCTTATGACCACCCTGCAAGGTGGAGAGGGTGCTTTATCATCAGTATGTTACAGATGAAGTTTAAAAAAACTAAATAATTTGCCCAAGGTAACCTAGCTCTTAAAGTGCCTGGGCCAGTATTACAAACCTTCTTAATCGAAGACCCATACATGTTCTGGCGCCCTCTACTGGTGAGAATGTTTTATGGGAGGAGGCCTAAACCCCTTTAATCTTACAGTTATACTTGAGAGTTAACTATAATGGAAATAATACAAACTTTGGGGAAAGAGACTGTGGGTGTCAAGAACAAATTTTTAAATTTCTCCAAGCTCATTTCCTCTGTGGCTTATTCTGAGATACCAATGAGACCGAACAAAAAGTATTTTATAAACTTGAAAGTACGTTTTAAAAACTGTCTGTTGTTATTTATACCATGCTAATCTTCTTACTCCCTGAATTATTCCAAATTTACTTATTGTTCACCTACTTATTCGCTGTGGAATTTCTAGGGCACAGCACCACCTTACTCCAAAAATAAATAAATAAATAAAAAGAAGTGTGGTCTTTAGCCCTTGTGCCCTTGATAGTGGAAAACAAAAGTTCAGGTCACTTTTTAAGATTTATTTATTTATTATTGTTTTTGACAGAGAGGGAGAGAGAGAGAGAGAGAGGGAGAGAGAGAGAGAGAGAGAGCCCAGAGCAGTCTCCGCAGTTACTCATCATTGGTTTTCTACATAGTTTCATTCCACCGGTAGGTGTGGGGCTGCACAGGGCAGGAACCGGCCCAGGGCCTCCTGCATGAGCAGCACACCCAGTTCAGCATATGGGTCCACATGGGCCGGGATTTGATCTTTGGACCCCCGGGGGCTGCAAGCTGAGAACTCAACCTGCTAAGCCATCTCTGCTTCCCCAGGTCAGGTCACTCACTTTTAAATAAAAATGTACAGCTGATTCTGCTTAAGTGAGCAATCAGACTTAATCTTACCAAACAAGTAGAAGGAGCTCTTTATTGGAGGTGAGACTGAGGGGAAGGCCTCAGGCAAGAGCCAGGATTTAAAATGACCTGGGAGATAAAGGGAAGGAGGGGGCTCTTAGAGGGAAAGAAAGTTCTGCAAACAAATTCCTCCTGGATTACAGGCATAAAAGATTACAATGTAACATGTAATTCTTCTTGACCAGACAAGGTTTTATTTTTTTATTTACTTTCATATTACCCCTTCCAAGCATCCATTCTGAAAATGTTTTTTGAATGCACCACCTGTTTTGATTAGCACCTGAGGGTCAATTTTAAAAAGAAAGAAAAAGAACCTGCAAGTAATTGCTGACCCTTTTTTTAAAAAATTGAGTGGAAGGTGAAGTCATAAAATTAGCTTAGAAATGACAGCAGCTAGCATTCAGAACAAAAGCCCTCTGATACAGTGGAAACCAAGAGGATCTGATTCCAGCTTAGACTCTTACAAGCTTGTGAGCTTTTGGGGGTTCCAGTCTGTCTCCCCAGCTGCGTGCACAGGCTTCCAGAAGAAGACTCTGCTAGACTCTGCCTAAATCAAGAGGCCTGGAACCTCTGTGCCTTCCTCTATGAAAACATTATCTTACAGTGTTTGCATTTGCTCAGGTCATTCTCACATCAAAGTGGGATGAATGGAGCCAGATGCTGGGGAAATATCACCATTGTGCCGGCCATGGGGAAGTTCAGCTGAGCTAATTAGTGACCATAGTAACCTGCACTGATAAATGGGCCAATACGTGAAGAGACAGCTCACAGAAAGTCAAATGCAAATGCCTAGTACTTGCTTGAAAGAAAGAGAAATAAAAGTAATAGATACTCTTACACTGCTGATGCAGTATAGATTGAAACATTTCTGGAAAGTTATTTGGCAATAAATACCGAGAGCCTTACAAAGTTTATGATTGAGAACATGAGCTTTGGAGTTAGGCTGGACAGGTTAACTTCTGGCCCCACTATCATGGCTTTGAGTGCCTTGAGTGTGTTACTCTATACGTCTTTGTGCTTCTGTTTTGTCGTTTGTGAGATGGAAGTGATAATATCTACTTTATGGCATTGTTAAGAGGATTCCATGCAGCGACAGTGCAGTAAATACTTGGTACTGGTAAGCATTCAAAAATATAGTTACTGCAATAATCCTAAGGGGCTATTGAGAAACAAGGGTAAAGAATTATGCCCCAAAACATCCACTGCAGCATTAGTAAAATAAAGAAAACTTGAAAAAAAAATTAATCCTAAATGTGGAACAATGGAAAACTAAGTAAATTACACTTTACTCAAACAATTGGATATTGTGCTTCTATTTTTTTTTAATTATCTTTACCAAGCTTTCTTAATGACACAAAAAATGTGTTTTGAAAAAATGCTAATCAAATAAGAACAGAAACTTGATCAATCATAATATCTCAACTTTGGGGAAAACATGGAATTGTCTTAAATACTAATATGTATTTAAAAGCTACATGTGACCAGAAGGTTAAACCACTGGCTGGTGAGGTTATGGTGATTTCTACTTCCTTCTTTTTGCTTACCTAAATAGAAATAAATGTATAGTCATTAGAGAAACTGCTTCCCACTTAATAGTTCAAAAAATATATTTAGATGCATGGAAACAAATCTTGGAAGAAAATATGCCCAAACCCATTAAACAATGGAATAATTGGGGACTCTTTTCAATTTTTTTAGGGATATTAGGAGACAACAGCTTTCTCTGCCACAGATGGGTAGGACATGGTTAGGCAGAGCAGAAAATGCCTGTTGATGAGGGACTGGGTATGAATAAAAGTGCAAAGATAGGGTTGAGAAAGGAAGACGTTGGGGAAGTGGCTGGCAATCAATAAACCTGCCTGAACAGCTAGATTAAAAGGATTATACTGGTGAACAGTGGGAGATAATGTTGAAAACCAGAACAGAGTGCCAAATCCTGAAGGCCTTGAATCTAAAACAAGGTATTTGAGCCTCTTGGTACTAGAGAGCCACAGATAGTTTTTAAGCAAAAAGTGACATGTGTGTTGAAAGTCAAACTGAAGGAGCATTAATTTGGCAAATAGAAATATGCATATGTGGTTGAAGAGTGTCTAAAGGAGCGGAGGTTTTTAGTCATTCTTCCATTTCCATGTTTATTCATTCAGGAAGCACTGAGCGCCTGCTTTATGCCATGCTCTCTGCTGGGTAGAGGAAGACAAGGTGTCAGACCGCATCGTTACCAGCCTGCTGAAAAAAAGTGGGGAAAGAGAGCAAAGGGAATAAGTGTGGGTTCTCTTTTATGTGCAAGCCTTGGAATGGTCATTCCTCCCAACATAGTTTGAATTCTCACCACAGTCCTGCTATTTATCCTGTCTGACAGATAAAGAGACGGAGGCTTAAAAAGTTAAGCATGGTGGTATACCTCCAGTCACACACCTGATCCCTGGATAGTTCCTGCTATAATATCTTAGGGTGGAGGTTTGTGTCAGCAGGGAACCGCATGATCCTAGGGGTCAGAGAGATCTCTCAGTGTAGCTAATACTTGAACTTGGACTCTAGTTCACATGTGAGATAGGGCATTTCAGGCCATGCAAAGGCACAGGGACAATAATGTTAGGACTCTATTACAACAATTCAGGCCTAAGGCAATAATACTTGGAATTGGCAGTGAGAATGGAAAAGACAGCTCAAATTCGAGAGACATTGAGGAGAAACAAACTTCCAGATTTCCAAATGGCGGGGGTGGGGGTGGGGTGGGTGGGGGGGTGGAGGCAATTGTAACTTCTGAAAGAACCAACAGTACCCCAGGGAGTTGAAAACAGGTAAGAGGTAAAATGCTGGCTGAATTTTGGCATGTGTTCCTGTTCTACATCATCACACAGTGGCCAAATGAAAAAGCTAAGAAGAGACCATTGTTCTAAATCACAACTCTTCCCATCCTAAAGAGAAGTAGGCTTTGAGTTCGTACTGGCACAATCCTCCAATTTGGTTACAGACGACCTCACATAGTAGACAGCTGACGGCATGGGATTCCAGAGCACCCTATGCTGGCTATAATCACACACTCCATTTGCCCTTTAAGACACAATTCAGAGGCAAAACAGCATTCTGGCTCCTTCTTGTGATATATGGAGAGAAAGCCTTGGAAAAATACCATTCCAGGGTCAGACCTATTTCAGTCATTCTAAGATCTCTTTGATTGCAGGTGAAAGAAATCCAAGTCAAAGCAGCTTAAGGAGAATTTATTCTAAGAATACAGGAGTGTCTCAAGAAACACAGAATCAGAATACAGTTGAAGCCTAACAAAGAGAGAATTGTGGACGTAAATACTTAGGGACTCACCCTTTCTTGTCCCCTAACCTTCTGCAGTGCCTGAGTCATACTCCATTTTCTCCTTCTGCAAATTACGTTCCTCTGCTCCTCTGACCCATAGGGCAAGAAATGTGCCTCTGACAGAATCCCACATTTATCACTTACAGAGGTTGACCCCTCTATGTTTCTATTGCAGATTTACAAAGAAAGACCATGCATGGCTGGCAAAGCTTGTCAGGAGCAGTCCCTGGACCAGGCAGCGTGGCCAGGTCTCAGCTCACAGGTGTTCACTCCAGGAAGCAGATGAAAGAGGTGTGTGGGCTGGGCAATTCCTAGAAGAAAGTAAAACAATAGGGATCTACCCTAGTGGGGCACTTCCTTAACTTGTCTAGGCCTATTTACCTCACTTGGAAAATGGAGATACATGATCTATCTTGGAGATAACTATTATGAAGATTAAAGAGAATAAAAAGTTATTGGTGGGATGCCGGGATAGCTCGGAGATTGAATGCTTGCCTCCCAATCTTGAGGTCCAGGGTTCTATTCCCAGCCTTGGGCCATGCAGAACCATATGCTGAACTGTGGCCCAACTAATAATTGCTAGGATGGCTCAGCAGCGAAGGTTCTCACCTCTCATGTGGGAGGCCCCTGGTTTGGTTCCCACCCTGTGCAGCCCTACATCCACCTGTGTGGAATGAAACCATGTCACAATTAACAAGGAATGACTATAGAAACTTCCCTCTCTCTCCTCTACCTTCTCTCAAACAATGAAATAAAAATAAAATCTTAAAAAAAAAAAAAAGATATCAGTGATATTCAAACTTTCCACCAAATGCTCCTAAAGACAGAAGAGAATAGACTAACAATTCGAGGGGTCTGTTGCTAAAACTTGAAGCAGGACATTTCTTTGAGGTCTTCTTTTTTGGTTGTATGAGCTATGTGAATTTAGCATGTGGTAAACTTGATATATCAATAAGAAAAAGATATATTATTCAGTCAATCTTATTGAGACAACCGGAACCAGTTGGAAAAAAAACAACAACAGAGTAGATACTTCACAGCTTATACAAAATTTAATTCCTGATAGAAGAAAGATTTAAATGCAAAAAAATGAAACCATGAAAGTGCTTAGAAGAAGCACTAAAGACCTTAGGAAAAGAACTCAAGGGGAAGCTGGGATGGCTCAGCGGGTTAAGCGCTCTCTTTACAGCCCCAGAGCCTGAGGATCGAATCCTGGCCCTGGCCCATGTGGACCCACATGCTGAACTGGGATGTGCCCCCAGTTCAATTCTTGCCAGGGTCTATATGGGAGGCTCCCGGCCCAGTTCCTGCCCTGTGCAGCCCCGCACCCACCTGTGGAGTGAAACTATGTGGAAAACTGATGCTGTCAACTATGGAGACTGCTCTGGGCCCTCCCCCTTCTCTCTGTCTCTGTCTGTCTTTCTCTGTCAAAAAACAATAAAAATAAATCTTAAAAAAAAAGAACTCAAAACATGTACTCATGGTTTGTTTTGGTCAGTGCTGTAATTCCGAGACCTAGAGCCATGCTTGGCACAAAGTCGAAGCTTAATAAATTTTTGGTGAAAGAAATCCATGAAAGAATATTTTTAAATCACCTCAGATAGGTGAGAAGCCTTTCTAACTGTGACATAAAACCCAGAAGCTTTAAAAGCAAAGGTAAGTTCAGCTATAAAAAAAAAAGATAAATGACATATGGGAGTGAAGGGACCAAACTAAATCAGAAGGCACTATAAAAAAAAAAAAAGATAAATGACATATGGGAGTGAAGGGACCAAACTAAATCAAAAGGCAAAAGACAAACACTGGAGGGTAATATGTGCAATTCGTATCATAAAAGAAATTTAAATATCACTTAAAGAAATTCTAAATATTAAGAAAAAAGCCAACAATCCACTAGAAAAAACAGGTCAATGATATGAAGAAACAGTTCCCAGAATAAGAAATATAAATGGGTCTTGAATGTAAGAAAAAAATATTTTCAACCTCCTTCATATGTAAGAAGAGCAAATAAAAACTATAATGAGATCCACGTTTTCACCTATCAGATTGGCAAGGTCAGAAAGTTTGAAAACACATAGTCTACTGTGGACTGGTGAAGGGGCAAGGAAACAATACTCTGATACAGCCAGTGTGAGACTGAAGATCTCCCCGAGTGTGATTGGACCATATAGTATACCATGTCTAGGAGTTTGTCCTACAGATCTATACTGCCACCTGTACAAATGAAGGGAATTTTAGGATTTTTTTATTATAGTGTTGTTTGTAACAGGGAAATACTGGAAATAACCATTATAGGGCTGGTTAACAAATTCTAACACATTAATACAATGAAATACTTGCTCATCTGTTAAGAGAATGAAATAACTCTTTATGAATGTGTCGTGAAAATATCTCCAAGATGTAATGTTTACCTGAGAAAAGCAAGCTGCAGAATTGTGTGTATTTATACTATCATTTGTACTAAAAAAAATAATAATAAAGAAAATAAAAAAATGCAACTCCCATTAATAGGTATTTACTTATATTATGTATAGATTATCGCTTGGACAATTCCTAAGAATCTGGGAATAGTAGTTGCCTCCTGAGAGTGAAGCTGGGTGATTGGAGAACAGAGATATAAATTGTCATTCTAGATTCTCTTACACCCCTTGAGTTTGTTTCAGGACCATGTATTACCTCTCTAAATAAGTTCAATTAGAAAAAAAGTGTGTTAACTTAGCATTCTGCTCCCTAATATATCTATGATTGAGTTAATGTAAAAATATTTTACATGACTTGCCTTACACTAATTAACGTTCCCTCCCCAAATCGAGAGTGAAATGCACATTCTAGACAGACGCGACACATTTATCCTGGGACTCTGTGTCCTGGCCACACCGGCAAGTATCCCCTTTCTGAAGAGAATGGAACTTTGCAGTGTTTGGCTCGTGAAGTAGCTGCCCCACAGATGTGAGTTCCTGCCTCTGTGGGAATGGAACTTTCCCTGGCAGAGGGACAGGAGGGAACTGCTCCATTAGCGAGGTGGGGAGGCTGATGAGAGTCTCATGCCTTAGGCAGAGGTTTAGAAGGCAGTATTATCCCTTGAATCCCAACGTTTCATCATCCCAGGAAATCCACGTTCTTTAGCCCGGACCAGTGCCTGGCACATTGTAGGCACTCAAAAAACATATTTTTTTCCTGGAATGAATGACTGTACCAAGAGTTGCGGGTTCTCCTCTGAGAGAGTGATGAACGCTATTTAGAAGCTTCGGGGGACGTCCCATGAACGGGTGACATTTAGCCTGGGGCTTAAAGAAGAAATCCCTCATCTAGAGGAAAAGGGAGATAAAGTGGGCATTTTAGCATGCTTATCTTTGGCCATGAAAGTGGAAGGAGAGGAGCCTGGGAAGACCGCAGTGCCAGTCCCAGAGCTCCAATCTGCCCTGCTTGAAGCAGCCACCACACAGGGCCTGCCACCATGGGGGGCATGGCTGTGATGAAGTTCATCTGTAAAGGCCCAGACCAGGTCACGTTCACTTCAACCCAGAGGAAGCTTTAGACAGGAAGGACCTTAGAGGTGGGGGGAGGGAGGGCCCGCACAGAAAAACTGACTTTGAGCTGGTGGGCAGAGCTGTGCTCTCAGCCTATCAGAGCCAGTGCCCCCTTCTTATCCCCTCATTATCACCAAGGGAGAGCCATAGATAATAGAGGACCACAATCCCTATACAGAATCCCAAAAGCTTTGAAAATCCAAATGTTTTTTTTTCTTTAGGTTGACATGCAACATCCATTTGTCAGCAAAACCTGCCCTAAGGCTACATAGAGACTACTTTTCCCACTTTATGTGTGTATTTTTATGTTTTGTGTAGACATATTAGTGTGCTTGATTATAGGATATTGTTCCAGACACCAGTTAGTTGTTATATAATATATTGTACTTGTATGTACACCATACTACTTTACTAAAATCTGGAAAATTCCAAATTCTGAAACACATCTGGCTTCCAAGAGCTTTAGATATAGAGTTGTGATCTAATATATTAATAATTGACCAATACAGATAATGTTCAAAATCAAAAAGTAATATAATGCCCTGAGTATAAAATAAAAAAGATACAAAATAATAAACATTTATAATAACATAATATACAGGGTCTGGCAGAAGTCAACACCCCTTATAATTATTACAAAATTATAAGCATGTAATTCTGTAACAACAATATCACACTCAAGTACACTTCTTAACAAAGGACATTACTTCTGCCATGTATATATATATATATGTGTGTGTGTATATATATATACACACACACATATATATATATATATACATATATATATGTGTATATATATATATTTTTTTAATTTATTTTATTATTTTTGACAGAGAAAGAGAGAGACAGAGAGAAGGGGGAGGACCCAGAGCAGTCTCCATAGTTGTATGTCATCAGTTTTCGGCATGCTTTTGTTTCACCACACAGGTGAGCAGGGGTCTCACAGGGTGGGAACTGAGCTGGGGGCCTCCCCCATGGGAGGCACACCCCCTCAAGCCAGGGCCCAAACTGGGGGGCAAGAGCCGAACTGGGGGCCTCCTGTACGGGAAGCACACCCAGTCCAGCATATGGGTCCCCATGAGCCAGGGCAGGGATTCGATCCTTGGTCCTCTGGGCTGCAAAGTGAGTACTTAACCTGCTGAGCCAAACTGGCTTCCCCACTATATATTTCAATACGTAAGAAATGAGGTGGGTGCTTGCCTCTAAAATTAGGAGCTACTAAATGTGGCAATTCAAATGCAACTGATAAAGTTGTATATACTTTTTTGCAACTGAAATACTAAGTCACGTTGCCATGATTTTCAAAAATAATGAACAAATCCAGGTAAAGTTGCAAATATAAAAAAAAACAACAGTCTCCCTCGGTGTACTCAATAGTTGCATTCCTGGAAAATCTACTGCATATAAAAACCATGCAGAATTACTATGTGTGCATTTGTTAGTCATAATTGGGCTTTAGGCTCACATAATTATAATGAGACTTTTTGCTGACAAGGTTCATTTTAATGAGACATTTGAAAGTGTTCGGGATGCAGGACAATTCTTTGTTGTGGGGGACTGCCTCACACACGGCAGGGTGCCTCCGGCCCTGGCCTCACATATTAAATATTAGCAGTGCCCCAATAAGACCATTATGACAACCAGAAATGCCCCTCACATTTCCATGAAGTCCCTACGGTGGTAACTTTAGGGGAGGAACACCGCTCATCCCCAGCCTCGCTGGGAACCACTGGGGTGGAAGAAGCTGACAAGGGCTGGCGGATGAGCCCGTGGGGTCCCAGGGAGGCTCCCATCCAGCTGGGGAATCCCAGTCAGGTTCAGACTGAGCAGTTTGGATTTGCAGGACCTTGTTTCCCCTGGAACCTGGTCCTCAGGGAAACGAACTGGAATTGCCCAGCTAAGTTCCTCATCAGGTGTGCTAGCATGGAGCTGTGGTTGGCCAACCTGCAGGAGGTTTTGGCCTCAGGCATAGCCAGCAAGGTGGTGCCTTCTTGAATGGGCTAATGGGTCATTCAAGATAATGGGGAGTTTGAGGTATGTTGGGCAGCCTGTGGGCTGTGTACCCTCTGATTCACTCCTCGAAGTCTCAGTGTGTCTTAGTGGTTAAGAGTTAAATACAGCAGCATGATTCACAGTAGCCAAAAAGTGGAGGCAACCCAAGTGTCCATCCTTGGGTGAATGGACAAACGAAATGTGGTGTATACGTACAATGGAATGTTTTCAGCCATAGAAGGAAACACTGTGACACATGCTACTATGTGGACGAGCCTGGAGGACATTACGTTAAATGAAATAAGCCAGTCACAAAAGGATACTAAATACTGTATGATTCCACTAACTAGAGTAGTCAAATTCAGAGAGACAGAAAGTGGAACAGTGGTTGCCAGGGGCTGGGAAGGCACGATGGGGGATGAGGAGTTGTTGTTTAATGGGTAGAGTTTCACTTTTGCAAGATGAAAAGAGTTCTAGAGATGGATGATGGCGATGGCTGTACAATAATGTGAATGTACTTAATGCCACTGAACTGCACACTTTAAAATGATTAAGATAGTCAATTTTATGTTATGGGTATTTCACCACAAATAAAATTTAGAAAACAAATTTTAGAGCTAAGCCTCTGATGGAAACGTTACCAACTAAGGGCTCACTGCCTGGCGTACATAGAAGCCAATACAATGGCACTGGCTTTTGAGAAAGGAAAAAACAAGGTCAACTGGCAAGAAGACAGGAGCAAGGCTCAAATCTATCTCCTCCATCCAGGGCTTGGAGCAAGATTTAAGAGGTTTCAGCACCAAATCTTCCTAGACAATGGACCCTTCACTTCTGCAAGGTGCCGGCATTCAGATTCCAGAGATGTTCTTAGGAGTTTTTCGATTCTGTGAGAGCGGGCAGCAGCTAAGGGTTCACTAGTGCTATTCATAAGTGGTGTATCCAAGGTTTAAGCTTTGGTTCCAGGTCTTGTTAGAAACAGGATAGGACCAGTTTGAGCTGTTCTGTGGTTATAGATAGACTAGTAATCAAGCTCCGACTCTACTACTTACCAGGAAGTAATGAATCTTGGCTAAATGAACCTCTCTGGGTCCCGGTTTCCTCATCTGTAAAATAGGGATAATGATTGTACGCTTCTCGTATGGGGACTATGGGGTTTGCTGGAGATTGTGTATATAAACCATGGGGCACAGTGCCTGCCTGGCACATTGTCAGTACTCAGCAAGTGTTGGTATTGTCGTGCATGCAGGTTTGACATATTTTCTGCTCATGGAAGCAATCTTTTCCTCTCAGACACTCCCATAGAAGCATTTGGAGCATTTAGTTTACTGGCAAAGTTAGGACACTGGCAAAGAAGAAAGACTGGGGACCAAGGATAATGCATCTATAACCTTCCTGGGTCTTCCTGCCTATGGGTCAGCCCATCCTCACTCACAGCGAAGCTCAGCTTCTCCAAGCAACTCTGCTGCACCCAGAGAATGCCCTGCTTAACTGACCCCCAGAGGGACACCTCTTAAATGTAAAACCCCCACTATGTCCATTTAGATTCCCAGGGAGAGTTGATAATTGTTGACAGCAATAAAAAGTTCATGTTCTGTTGTTTTGATTAAACAATTATTTGATTGGAAAATGCTCTCGGGAGCAGTAATTAATGACTGGCTGGAATTGCTAACACTTGAGGTAAAGCCAAAGGCACTCCATGCAGCTGTCATTAGCTACCAGGAAACGTTAGATCTAGAGGGCATTCACTGCTGGTACAAACTGAAATCAGTAGGAAGAAAGCACTAAGCAATTTCTTTTTATGCAATGAAAAGTTTTAAAATGGGGCGTTGTGTTGCCATGGACACCATTTTTGGCTCTGGGCGGCTCTGGCTGTCCTTCATGACTGCATCCAGTCCTACAATTGGACACGGTTTTCAGCAGGGCAGCTGTGCCTCCCCAGTGCCTACAATGAATATCTGCGGCTCCAGGCTCCCACGGAAATCTTCAAGCCTTCACTTGTCACCGTAATTTCATTGGGAAGTGTTTCTAATTACATATTTCTTGCTGCCTGCTCCAGGTTAAGTCTTCTTGCATACAATATACGAATTGCATGAAACCACAAAACAGCAAGGGGACCCTGGAGTGGTCCAAATTGCTATGCAGTTGTTTTTAACTTAGTAGTTAAGCATTACTGGATGTAATAGGGCATCATTTACATGAACAAAAACAACATTAAAGGAACAGCACGTGCCTCCTTTGTAACTCTGTAGAGGTCAGAACCGGTTTCAGCAAGACAGCTATATAATTATAGAATGTTCAACTCTAACATTGGGAGTGTTTATTTTAACTATTGTAGTAGGGTCTTTGTAAAGAAGGACTTAATTTTTTTTTTTTTTTTTTAGTTGTTCTGGCAGTTTAGTTTCCTGGAGATGAAAACAGTTACCTTTGGACTCTTAGTTTAGGAAATTCTGCAAGATAGAAGGCAACATTCACCAACTATCCTTAGAGAAGAAAGCTGAGGTCAAGTTGAACTTAAATCTAGACACTACTATTTGGATCTTGATTCTTTTCTTTTTTTTTGTCTTGTTTTGTTTTTGAGTTGAGTGAATTGAAGAATTCTTTCACTCTTGAAGAAGGGGCAAAATGATATTCTAAAAGCATGGATTTGACTGGATGGGCAAACCCTTACCCCACAGGAGGATTCTATGTCCACCACCCTGCCCACTTCTCCTTATGTTATGAAAGATTGGGCAGCTGCAGAACCGAGGGGTACTGACTATCTGATCATCCTGGGGGGTCCAAGGAGTTGTGCCCAGTTGAGCATCAGCTTGCAGCTGATTTTTGTACAAGACAGTGTTCTATCCTGACCCCACTCCCTAAGGAATTACAGCAGGACTTAGCAACCATTGCAAGAAATGGCATGTGCGCCAGCTTGCTTCTGCTCACTGGCTCCTACTCACAATCTCTAAATGTTGGCTGTCCAAGGCTCTGTCCAAGACCTCTTCTTTGTCTACACTGGCTACCTAAGTGATTTCATGCAATCGCAAGGCTCTAAATAAGTACCACCTTTAGCAGATTATATTTTCCAGAGTTGGCCACAACAATATCTCCTTCCTACATGCTCTTATACAATGTGATCTTCACATTCTGTCATGATAAGAGGGTCTATGTCCATCACCCTCCCCACCCAGCCTTGAATCTAGGCAGGCAGGGACTCTCTTGTAGACAATAGAATGAAGTAGAAATGATGCTGCATGACTTCCAAGGCTAAGTTAGCAAAGATGATGCAGCTTCAGCCTTGTTTGTTGGCACACTTCCTGAGCTCTGAGCTGCCATGTAAGTAGTCCAGCTACTCCAAGACTGCCATGCTGAAGGAAGCCCAAGTTACATGGAGAAGTCACTGTAAGTATTCCAATGGATGACTTCTGAGGAGATCCCAGGGAATAGCCAGCCTCAACTGCCAGATTTGTGAGCAAAGATGCTTCCAGGTGACTCTAGCCCCAGCTATCATGTTGCCTCCAGACCTTGAGTCTTCTAAGTTGAGGCCCCGCAGATTGTGGAGTGGACATTAAACATTCCTACTGTGCCCTGTCCTGAATCCCTAACTCACAACTGATAGGCAAATGAAATAGCTGGCTTACGCTAAGTTTTGGGGTCATTTCTTACACAGCAGTAGTATCTAGAACACCACCTATATGCCAATGATCCCCAAGTTTATATCTCAAGCTTAGGCCTCTCTCTGAGCTCTATCTAGTCTGTTGATGTCTAACAGGCTTTTCATACAATATGGCCCAAATCAAACTATTGACCTACCCTGTCCTGCAAAACTGCCCTTCCCTCAGGTGTCCTCATCTCAATAAATGATACCATCACTTACACAATACCCAATTACTCAGGCTAAAAATCTAGACATCACAAATACCGGTAACACCCATCCTGAGCCTCAATTCGTCCTTGGCTGTTGGCCAGGAATCCAGCTGGGGCTGTTGGTGAAAACACTCACATCCAGGCTCTCCATGCGGCCTGGACTGCCTCGTGATATGGTGACTGGGTTCAGAAAAAAAACTTCCCAAGAAAGAGAGAGTCAGCTAGGAGTGCCTTTTAGGACTTAGCCTTAGATGGCATGCAATAGCACTTATGCCACTTTTTTATTTTTTTATTTTTTTGTGACAGAGGTCTACAGTTACAACAGTCCACCCAGGTTCAAGGGCAAGGAACACAGACTCCACCTCTCAATAAAGCCTGTCAATGTCATATCCTATAAAGAACACAGAAAATGGGATATAATCTGCCACACCATCCAAGAAGACTTAACTACCTAAGAAAGAAAATGGTACACAGAAAACACCACAAGCAAAATGTAAGTGACAAAGACATAAAGACATGCTCACTTGGTTCCCTAAACCTTCACTGAGCCTCTTCTCTAGGGATTGTGGGTGGATTATGACATAATTGGCTGATAACATCTTTTTTTTAATACTACAAGGAGAAATTGGGTCAGCCGTACCTGCGTCCTCTTCTCTTTGAGAGCAGGAAGAATAGAATGCTCTTCTTCATTGCCACCTTTAAGGCTTATTTCAGATGCCACTTTCTCCACAGACTTTCCCTGATCCCCACTGGTGAGCACTGAGAGTTTTTACCTCTCTCACAAGGTACTTAAACTTTCTCCCATGTATTACATTTGTTCGCCTGTTTCATTTAAATCTTACCTCTTTATTCCCTCCAGAATGAATTAAACTATACCTTTCTCAAGGGGCAAGGACATTTTGTTATTCATCACTCTCACCCTTTCCACCCTGGTCTCTGCACTATTCACAACAATTAATTAATGTGTTAATTAATTATACAATACATGCTGGTGGAATTCACAAAGCAGCAATGTGTGTGTACCAGTGTCATTTCATCTATATTTAATAATCCTAGCGCTCAATTAAAATATGTTTTTGATGAGTGGCTTGTGATTTATTATTACTCAATATAAGACACTTAAGGGAGTTGTAAGTTTAAAAGCTGATCCTGGCCCTTAGTTGTTATTTACACCTTGCACACTAGAAAAGCTATTACAAAGTAGTACATGACTATGCTTCATTGACGTCTGTGCAACTTAGAGAAAGCTTTTCTAAGTCAATAAAGCTAAAGTCAGAAAATGTAAAAGAGAAGATTGTTTCACCTGCATAAACATAAAACACTCCTGTATATAAAAACATATCATAAATACAATTAAGGCAAATGCAAGTGAAGAAAAATTTGCCAGTATATTAACAAAAAGTTACTATTTTTATACTTAAAGAGGTCTCTTAAATCAATAAGCAATAGACAGATATTTAAAAGAAAATTATGGACATGATATAGTCCGAACTATATATATATATATATATATATATATATATATATATATATATATATATATATATATATATATATAATTTTTTAAATAAGCAGATAAAAAAACCAAAAACCTTCAGCCTGATTAGCAATAATAGAAATTCTTAGTAAAATCACACTGAGATAACATTTTTCTTTTATCAAATTGGCAAATTATTTTTGTTAAGATAATATGCAAGACTATGGAGATTGAAAATTGATGTTTAAAGTTGCATGTCAAAACCTTTAAAATGGTCATGCTCTGTGACCCAGCATTTCAACATCCCCAAATCTATGCCAAAGAATGTAATGCTGAGGTTGGCCAAGATCTGCACACAAAGATGACCCATGAAGTACTGGTTTTAATGGTAGAACATTGGGTTAATGTCCAGCAATTGAGATTTATTTACCATATTTTTCTGTGTATAAGATGACACTTTTGGGGAAGCCAGGATGGCTCAGTGGGTTAAGCACTCACTTTGCAGTCCGGGGACTGAGGACGAATCCCCGTCCCGGCCCGTGCAGACCCATATGCTGAACTGGGGAGTGTCCCCAGTTCAGTTCGCACCGGGGTGAAGACCCCAGCCCAGATCCTGCCCTGTGCAGCCCGGCGCCCACCTGTGGAATAAAACTATGTGGAAAAACAAATGATGTGCAACTATGGAGACTATGCTGGGCCCTCCCCCTTCTCTCTGTCTCTGTCTCTGTATCTCTCTCTCTGTCAAAAACAATAAAAATAAATCTTAAAAAAAAAAAATGACACTTTTGTCTAAAATTGCTAGACCAAAAATTGGGGGTTGTCTTAAATACACAGGAGTAACCTATATATTGATTTCTTAATGTTGGGTTAGAAAAGTAGGGCTTGTCTTATACGTGGGGGTGTCTTATACAAGGAAAAACACAGGGTAAATCTACCCTTAATGAAACATTATATAGCCATTTCAAATGCTGATATGAAATAATATTCAATAAAGTAGAAACATATTTATGTTATATAGTTAATTTTTTTAAGATTTATTTTTATTGTTGTGTTGTTTTGGGTTTTTTTTGACAGAGAGACAGAGAGAAGGGGGAGGGCCCAGAGCAGTCTCCATAATTGACAGCATTAGTTTTCCATATAGTTTCACTCCACAGGTGGGTGCGGGGCTGCACAGTGCAGGAACAGGACCGTGAGCCTCCCTCATAGGCCCCAACAAGAACTGAACTGGGGGCACACCCCAGTTCAGCACATGGGTCTGCCTGGGCTGGGGCCGAGATTCAATCCTCGGACTCCAGGGCTGCAAAGCAAGCGCTCAACCTGCTGAGCCATCCCAACTTCCCCTATATAGTTAATTTTTTTTTTTTTAATGAATTTATTGGGGATGCCAGGATGGCTCAGTGGGTTGAGTGCTCGTCTTTCAGTCCCAGGGTCCAAGAATCAAATCCTGGCCCTGGCCCATGCAGACACATATGCTGAACTGAGGTGTGCCCCCAGTTCGGTTCTCACTGGGGTGAGCATCCTATGTGGGAGGCCCCTGGTTTGGCTGCCGCCCCAGGTGTGCTTCCCATGTGGAGGCCCCTGGCCAGTTCCTGCCCTGTGAAGCCCCACGCCCACCTGTGGAATGAAACTATGTAGAAAACTAATGACATGCAACTTTGGAAACTGCTCTGGGCTCCTCTCCTTCTTTCTGTCTGTCTGGCTCTTTCTCTGTCAAAAATAATAAAAATAAATCTTTTAAAAAATTTATTTAGGGGAAGCTGGAATGGCTCAGTGGGTTAAGCGCTCACTTTGCAGCGCTGGGGACCAGGGATCAAATCCCAGCCCCAGATCATGCGGAACCATATGCTGAACTGGGAGCTCCCCCAGTTCAGTTCTCTCTCTGTCTCTGTACCTCTCTCTCTCTCTCTCTCTCTCTCTCTCTCTCTCTCTCTCTCTCTCTCTCTGTCAAAAATAAATAAATAAATAAAATATATTAAAAAAAAATTTAATTTATTAAGCCAATGCAGTTTTATTTAATTTTTTATCATATATATGTATGTATGTGAATATATATTCATATACATATATATATTCACATATACATATATATGTATACGAGTATATTCCACAAACATTCATAGAAAACTAGAAAGATTTACACCAAAAATTTTAGGGTTCTGTGATTTCACTTTTCTCATCTCCTTTTATGTTTTTAAACTATCTACACTAATTTACATTCCATTCTATTCAGGAAAAAAAATATTAATACCATTATTTCTTTCAAGTCATATGGAAGTAGCCCCAGAAATATAGATGGGATTGTCAGTTCTGGCAGTTTCCTTTGAAAACATCTCTAGGCCCCATGGGCACACATTTACAACAGTGATTGTCTCCCGAGGATCGAGTCAGGGTGGGAGAAATTTGGGTGACTATACTTGCAGCTCGTCCTGCAGTACATCTTTAAGCCTGTGGGAAGAGGTGCTTTGCATTCCATGGAATTGGTGAATGTACATTAGGTTCCCTGTCCTTCTGTGTACATGACACAGAAAGGTCTGTGAGTGAAGGCCTTCATTTATCTAAATGCCACTCCAACCCCACCAGGAGCATTTCAGTTTCATGGGGAAATGTTCCAACTGATTTGCTTTATTTCCTCCAGATTGAAGTAAAGGGATGATACAATTAGTACCATGGGGTGGAGAGGTTAAGTAAATTGCAACATTCTGCAAAAATGTAAAAATAAGAAGGGTGAGAGAAGTTGGAAACAAAGTTTATTTATTTTCTCCTTTATTTAAGTCTCAGTTTTATGAGAATACACAGAATCAGACAAAGAAATCTGATGGGAATAGTTGCTAAAACAAAACAAAAAATAACAAACCAATGGTTCAGCCATCATGAATTTCTCGGACTCTATTTCCAAATATAATTTCTACATAAAACTATCCTGTTTCAGTTTGGGGACCACTAAAATAAGGACAGAAAAAAGAAAGAAGTTGTACAAATGTGTGTTCAGATGCTTGCATCAAATATTAAAACACGTCAGTTCACAGTGCAGAATGCCATTCGTTCATGAGTGTAAACAAAAAACATTTCCTTCAACTCTCAGGCCTTTTTTCCCCATTTTATTATTGCTAGTGTCAAAAGATTAGGAAATGTCTTAAAATGCACAAGTGGTTTAGCTGACTTTCTGTGAGGTCCCTTTTGGATTTGGGAACCTTTGAATGACATAAGTTGGCTCTGCGTAGAGGCTTCTACAAAGTTTATGGCTGGTCTCAGAGGTTCTGGGGGGCGCTCAACTCCATCACACCTCGGAGGACCCATGACACACGGCCATGAAGTCAAAGAGGCTCTAATGCTCTCACCCTTCCTCAGGCTTGAGACCTGGAAGTGCTGCAGAAAAACTGAATCCAAGGACAGAGCTGACTGGTGTCCTCCCAGTGCTAGCAGCCTGGCGGGCTAGAGGCCCAGCTCCGGGGATGCATTAGAGCCCTTGAGCTGCTGGAGTTGATCGCAGGGGGTGAGAGTGGAACCAAGGAGAGGACATCTATTTATTAGACTCCTGGTGTTTCTGTTCTTATTTCACTCTTGGACAAGCTGATGAAGGATGATGTTTTCAACAACCTATTTGATAGAACTGTTTCTTATTTAACTGAATTATTTCTAGAAATGGTCAAGGAAAATTTAATAACCACACCAAGTCCCCAATTCTCTCAATATAGCTCGCATATCCCACAGCTGTCTCCTGAATCTTTCTCCTCCTTTCCTCCACACTCTGTCAAATTCTCCCCCAGCCTGGCCTACTCTGGCTCTTCAGTCTCTTTTTTCTTCTTTTTTTTTCCCAATGGATTTTTCCTTCTTCCTGTAGCAACTGCCTGCTCTTTCCTGTGTGAATCAAATCAGCCTACCTCAACCCTTCTCATTTTCCTTATCCCTCACTAAAAGGTCCAGAATCTACAAAGAAAGGCAGAATTCACCTTATCGGGGGTGATAAATCTGAGTATTAGATGCAGTTAGTTTACTCATTTGACTTAGAGAAGGTAAGTAACTTAACGCCACACAGCCTTCAAGTGACAGAATCCATCTTTAAACTTCTGCATTCCAAAGCTTGGGCTGTTTCCAAAGTACAGGGAAGGTCCTCAGGGAGGGTTCTGGGTGAATGAGGAACAGAATTAAGTCGTGTTTACAGACAGCCATATCCTCCCAGATTCAGGGGCACCGGATGTGCTTTCTTGCCCAGGACAGGAAACAGCCCTTCTCCCAGGAAGCTCCCTGTGGTGTGTGTCTCCAGAGGACCAGCAGCACAGTGTGGAAAAAAGCACGCTTGTTCTTAGAGTCCTATCTGCACACATCACAGGGGAAGCTCACAGGGGCTCCCTGTGAGAGGTGCCCACCGGAGTAGCGTGAGGGCTCAGCCCAGACTGCAGGCTTCCTTTCTTCCTCATGGTGCTGCTCTTTTGGAGGTCTTCAGGGGAAGAACTGTGACATCTGCTCTAGGAATGTTTCCCAGCCCTGCTGACGTTCACAGCCCACACCTGTTCTGGGCTCGTTAGCTTCTAGTTCTTCCCACGTGTTCTCACTGACACTTCAGGTGGGGACCCATAACCCAAGCTTAGAACTCAGCTTGCGTTATGAATCTAGAAGAGTCAACTCCTCTGGTTGTCAAATATATTTCAAAGGCACCAAGAAAAAGATATCCCAAAATTAAGGTGACCAGACGTCCCGCTTTTGGCGGGACAGTCCTGATTTTTAACAATTTGTCCCGTGTCCCGCAGCATTTTAAAAAAGTCCCGATTTTTGGAAAGAATGCACGACAAGCTAGGGAACGGTGGGAGAGAGACCCAATTTTTAATCAAGAACCCCCTCCCCCGGTCAATGGTGTCCCGCTTTACCAATGTTAAAATCTGGTCACCTTACCCAAAATATGTATATGTAAATATATGATCATATTCTCTAGAAGTTACTGCCATATAAAATTTAAAAGCAACCACTTTTAGGTGAGAATGTAGGAGGCATTTTGGTGAGTGCTGAGGTAGGGGAGGGAAAGAGCAAGAAGGGAGGAAATCTCAGGGTTTCGGTAGAAACAAGTCAAGGGAGAGGCATCTTCTTCCCCTTCCTCCATCTTAAGCAGGTCTCCCCAGTTTTGCTGGGCCCATCGGAGTCAGGATGCACTTCCCTGCAGTTTCCTAGCTTCACCTCCTGGGAAGCTGGTGACCAATGGGAAGAACAGCCTTGATCTGTGGACCAAGAGAGAGAAAGCAGCCTTGATCTGTGGACCAAGGGCGTCTTTCAAGGTGTGAAACTCCCTGTGCTTGGCGTTTGAATAAGCCTGAACCTCCTGACTGGTTTTTAGTACCCATCTTTGGTCTGCTTGAGGCACAGCAACCAATCAACAGACAATTGGCTGGTACGAGCCCGAATGGAAGGTTCAACGGAAGAAGCATCTTAGAAAGCAGCGCTACCTACACAAAACCAGTTCCGGTGGCCGCAAAGGCTATGGTCTGCCAGCCAGCTTCTCGGGTGGGATTAGGGGTATGAAGTAAAAATAACAAAGTTAGGCATTTTGTCCCCCTTCTACTGAATCAATAAAAGTAACAAACTTTGTGTGATTACACTAAGAATATATATTTGGCCTTTGTCACCAGTTCCTGACATAGAGTTCCTACAGCCTGTGGAATTCCCTGGGTGATAGAAGCCTCTTTTGTTCTAACTAAATGACGTTTGGCAGGTCCCTAAATAGCTTCAGGATGGGAGTGGGCGTCCAGAATGACTGAGCCATTAGTAGAGTGTTCGTCCTCCTAGGAGGGGACAAGCTGGCGCTTGAGTTCAATCCCAATGGCCAATGATTTTAACCAATCGTGCCTTAAAATGCCTGAACGATGTGTGTCGCGGAGCTGCTGGGTCGGTGAACGCGTCATGGTCCTGGGTGTGAGGAGGGGGGTGGCCCGTGCAGCGAGGGCACGGGAGCTCCGCACCCCTCCTCCCGCCTGGCCCTACGCGTCTCTTCAGTCAGCTTGCTCCTGCGCTGAATCCTTTATAATGAACTGGAAATGGTAAGTGAAGTGCTTTCCTGAGTTCTGTGAAGTGCTGTAGTGAATTATTGAACCTGAGGAGGTGGTTGTAAGAACCCCTGAATGTGAAGCTGTTTGGTCAGAGGTAGCAGTGACAGCCCGTGTCTTGTGCTGGTGCGTGAAGTGGGGGCAATCTTGTGGGACTGAGCCCTTAAACCTGCGGGGTCTATGCTGACCCCGGGGAGTTAGCGTCAGAACTGAATCCAATTTTAGGACACCCAGTTGGTGTCTGCAGAATTGGAGTATTGCTTGGTGTGGAGAAAATACCCTCATTTGGTGTCAGAAGTGGTATGAGTGAAAACAGTATACCTGTTACAACTGTTCGTTTTTGAGGACTGAGAATTCTGGAACTCCAAAAAAAAAAAAAAAAAAAAAATAGCACTGGGGGTAAGAATGGGGCCAGAGGGAGGGGGCACTTTTAATAGACTCTGGCTGTCTCAGATCTTACTTTAGTGTTTGGGTTTTGTTTTGTTTTGCTGTTTTAAGCTAAATGGAAATTAACTGATCCATAGTGTTTCATGGAGCACATAGGCAATGTTGTGCCTGATTCTGTCAACAGTGGGAGAGACTCAGCAAGCTGGGATCCAGAGTGACCTGCCGGCTATGGCCGTGTGGCTGGACAAACAGCTGGCCAGGAGACAACACATAGGAATGTTTTCCCAGCCTGGCCCAGGGAGCGTCCTCTGTCTCAGCTCATTGACCTGCTTTCCGCAGCCATTGTAGGAGACAGTTTCAGCAGGGGCTGAGGTCACAAATCAGTGACCTGTACATAATATTCAAAGCGATTCACATATTTCATGCTATGTAAAATTCACATTGCATTTATATCTCGTTGGTTAGACTCAGCTTGTTGGCAGTATAGCCTCTAAGCATAGCTGAAGAATTTTAAGAAACTAAACTAAGGTTTTCAAGGTTTTTAGACAGAAGCACACTTGCTTTCAATAAGTGAAACTCCATGTGCTTGGGATTTGAATAAGCCCTAACTTCATAATTCATTTTGAATATTTGCCTTTGATATGCTTTTGCATAACGATTACCAATAGGCATTTGAGTGAGCACTTGAAGAACCTTTGATATAGGAGACGTGGCGTTAGATTCATTATCTCAAGCCCTATTTGGACTCTGTGAGAAAGAAAAACATCCTTTCTAGGTTAGTGTTCAGAAGAAACCCCTTCATCAATTTATGTTAGTATTAGCAGTTGGAGTCAATTAAAATGTGAAGTAGAATACGATTTACACTTTATATATATTTTTAAGATTTAAACTTTAGAATAAAAAGCAGAGTACAGTCTTTCTAAAAACTCAATTATTATTATACCAAAGTGGTATGATCAAGCTGTGGTCTTCCTAGAGACCTAGAAAACTCCATCTTCACAGAAACTCTCCAGTATTCCCCCCAACCCACCGCCCAGCCCCAAGCGTTTCATACTAAATATGCACATGAACAGCATTGACTGCTCTGTGTCTCCAGGTTTTCTGGAGAAAAACATGCTGTTGGTATATGTTGCAAAACTTTTACAGCTTCTCAAAAGCTCTTCATTAATAGAAATGTGCTCCAGCAAGCATAGCAATAACAGCTGCGCATGCACGCGCGCGCGCACACACACACACACACACACTTCAAAAATTCAGAACATTCATGCTTGTGTCAACATGGTTTCTGATGTGGTGTTGGCAGAGCCTGTAAACAAAGGGAAAGCAGTGTTCTGCGTGCCCTCACCTCATCCAACTCCTTGGGTACTGTATTTTCATGCATTTTTATTATATAGCTGACTATTGTCATAATTTGTGTTTACTTGGTATTTCACTAAGAAATACAGTTTCTAATTTTTAGAGGAAAAAAAATGTTTCCTAATTACAGTACGGTGAATGGGAGTAATTTAAGGTATAAAAGATTTATGACATGTAGTTTTTAAAAAATCACATTTACGAGGAACATAATGATTTATTTCAGGCTGTCATGAATATTACAGCCACAGCATATACATAAATTACACAGCAGGTTTATTTTGGTCAGAGTTTGTAGCATGACTCACAGATTTATTGACTCTTGGTGGAGCCGATGGATCTTCTTTATATGCTGATTCCAGATACCAGACTACCACTGATTTAGTTACCAACATTTTAGTCAGTATTATTCAAAAATAGTTCAGTGTATCATTCATAATGCACTTAAGTGAATTTCTCTATCAGGGTTGGTAGCAATTTTTAGAAACAAAAATGAATAAATAAAAAGGAATCTGTCAAAGCATAGGGAAAAAAGAGGACATTTTTGGACCAACTTTTCCCTTGGATTTGATGACATGAAAGCCTTTGATGATCCAAAGACTGTGAATGTGGTTCCCCTGCCATGCAGAAGGGCCTTGTGCATTCCTTTCTTGGGAATAGGTAAGGGTTGTTTGCCCAGGGGTGGCCAGAGACACTTCCTTGTATTGGGCCGTGGCACTGGTGGCACTCGGCCAAAAGAGACCTGAGGAATCTGAGGCGAGAGTACATGGACACCCAAGGCCTGAGCAACAATGAGTCAGAGACAAGAGCACCACGAAGTCAGGATTCCAGGAATAGTCACGGGCTGAGAGAGGCACATGCCAACCTGGAGAGCCATTAGAGTTCAACTTCAGGTCGAGACATGGTCCAAGAATGAGGCCGCTGTTCATTTCCTTTCCTCACCCCAATGCTGTACTTTCCATAAGTGTGCCCTCTCCTTTATTCTATAGTTCCTCGAAATCCGCCTCTCTTAAGGTCAGGGTCACATCCCTGTCATTCCACAAGGATGCCCTGCGGACTCAAAGCCACAGCTCTCCTGCCTTTCTTTGACTTATGCTGTTAACCATTGAGCAGCTCATTTAGGACTAAATCTTATGGTATCTTTTGACAACTTAAAAGTTGTTGTTTCTGGGTGTCTTGCTTCTCCAGAACAGGCACTAAGCTCCTGGAGATTAGGACTTGATCAATAATAAGAGAGACCAGATCAGGAACACTATTTCCAGGGGTCAGGCTTGCTTATCCACTGATGGAACCATTGGCCTGAGGTTTATTAAGTTTTTCTGAATTGGGCCTGTGAGCAAGATCACTTCCAGATCCTAGGGCAAAGGTTGAGTCTTCAAGGCTTAGTGGTCCTACCACAGTCACATCGGGGTACAGGCATAAGTTCCTGCTGCTGTTTTCTCACTATTTACCCTCTTACCGTTTCGCTCTCCGCTTCTCTTTTAGCTACAGTTGTGCTACATATTCTATCTCAGTACTGTCTTGACTTTTGAATCTTGGCAAGCTTCTAATCATTTGGTCTTTGGCTTTCTTTCTTCCCCCTTTTTTTTTAAGATTTATTTTATTGAGAGAAGGTGAGAGAAAGAAAGAGAAAGAGGACCCACTGCAGTTGTACATCATTAGCTGTGACATAGTTTCATTCCACACAGGTGGATATGGGGCTACATGGGGGTGGCAACTGAACTGGGGGCCTCCCACATGGGAGGTGAGAGCCTTTGCTGCATCTTAGCAGTTACCAGTTGTGCCGCAGTTCAGCACATGGGCTATGCACGGGCCAAGGCGGGATTCGATCTGTGGTCCTCCTGGTTGTAAGGCAAGCACTCAACCACTGAGCTATTTCGGCATCCCCAGTCTTTGGCTTTCTTGACCCACTTTTTACAATTCCATGTGAGTCTTTATTATTCATCCATTACTACTTATCCTTCTCATTCATAAGTCAAATGCTTTTTAAGATCAGATTAATAGAAGAGCTCCCTCAGTGGCCACTTTGGCTCTTTGGTGTCCTCAGGTTGATGCTGTTCAATGGGGGCGCTACTGATGTGGGTGGGGGAAAGGGGTGCAATTCTATGGACTAAAGGAATTTTAGCAGCTCTGGCCCTCCAGCACTGAGAACTGGCGTTGCTGCCAGTTATGACAAGCAAAAATGCCCACACAAATTTCCAGCGGCCCCTGGTTGAGACATAGTTCTTTAGATGCTGCCTCCTTACCCCATACTCCAAACTCACACAGACATTCTCTCTAAGTGGGATTGTTTGTGCCTCTCTGAATAGGTGGTTTTCTTTTTGAAAACTTGTCATATCTTTAAGCCATTCTTCCTTTTAGAGGTGTTTTCTTTTTTTGCCTTGGAATGTCATATATTATTTCCTTTTAATATATTTCACTTACTATTATGGTAAATTTAAAACATACACAATAGTATAATGAACTCTCATGGATCTATCACCTAGTTTCAACAATCACCAACTCAGACAATCCTTACTCCTACCTATGACCCTCCATCAACTTCCTGCTGCCAGTAGTTAATTTTGAAGCAAGCACAGACATCATTCATTGTATGTAACTTTTTGGTAAACTTTTTGATATCTTTTTGGTTTTTTAAGTCAATAAAACACTTGTTTAATTCTCCAGGGCCTCACCCTCCATATCATCTACACATTCCTCTGGTTCACCAGACTTGAATCCAGTGTTGTAACTATCTTCCTTGCTTCCTTTATATTCTGACACAAAAATGCCAAGACAAGTCAAGTATTTATCAGATGCTCTGTTTTTAGCAGTAGGAGACCTAAGCAGCTATTTGGATCATGCAAGCCTAGTTTTGCTCTAGGATTTTTTTCTGTGCTAGGTTGGTGATCTGTAGCAGGCAATTGATATCTACATAAAGCAAATGTAGTTTAACGCCATCCAGATATCACTTCTATTTCTGCCTCTGTGTTTCTAGAAACGTTTTTCATCATGCTGGGAAATCTGAGACTATGATTAACCAATCCTCTTGTTTTGTTCCCTGACTATCCTGCTAAGTTGGAAAAGGTATATCCTTCTGCTGATGTGCATTTCCTATCCAAATTGTTAATGAAACCAAAGAGATTGCTTTTCAATTGACTCTATTAAGATATTTTTAGAATGAGGGGAACACATGTTAGTTAATGGCTGAGTACTAATAGGCAGCAGAAGGTTGAAATGATTGGTTTTGTCATGACTGGCTCTTAAGTGATTAGTCCAGTCTAACGGTACGTCCTGCTTTCTGCTTTCATCCCCTCCTGGGATGCCTCTGCTGGCTATTTGATGCCTGGTGGTTAGAACTGATTAACCCTGCTGACTTGGGGCAGCTCTTTGAACACAAATTGATGAACCATGTAAACACTAAGTTTGACCTGGAACACTCATAAGTGCCAAACCATTAACTCTGAGGCCCCTAGTTCTTCAGTGTCTGTGGGGAGCTATGACCTTGACCTGGAATGCAACTTTTGAGCCAGTCTCTCACTGAATCATAGCTATCCCCTTGGGTTTTCTCCCGCAGTGTAACTCCCCTCTTACTTGCCTCTAGATGGGTGTTTGAAAAGAGTGATCTGTATTAGGAACAGTTTGAACAATTCTTATGTATCTTGGTGGTAAGCAGCTCCATTAGAAGAAAGGGGGTATTAATGCTCATGTTAAACACTCCAAAGGAATGCTGCTTAAATTGTTATATTCAATTAGTAAGGGTTCTGTTGTTTAGAAAAATCTTGTCAGAATACTTTTCAATCCAAGTTCCACTCCTGAAAAGACATGCAGTTTTGACTGCATTATCATCCTTTATGCTTATAGCATCAACTCTAGATTAGAGGGTACAGTGGTATTATTAGTATTGTTATTATTGGCATTGGCCAAACACAGAATTTAGTAACATGCCAAAAATCAAATAGTTCATTAGCAGGGAGTCTGCAGCCCATGCCTCTGCTAAATTAGGAAAAAGTTTTCCATGCCTTGTCCACTTATTCTATCTACTTTTGCCAGTCATAGTTTATAGTAATGCAGTCCAGAATGACCATTTAAATGGCCATCAGAATACTAGCAGGCCACCATGAGTTGTGGTATGCAAGCACCTTGAGACAAAAAGAATCCTCATCCCTGCTTACTTCTACGAATTTTTGTGGCAACTAAAGTGCACATGTATGTGGAAGTTCTTTGTAAGCTACAAGTCCTATTCAAATGAAGATAATAATGGTGATATTAGTATCATACGAGTATTATGCCTGTGGAGTATTTTCAGTTAGCCAGTTATTGACCTGAATTCTTTCAGCATTATATCATTTAATCCTCATAACAATCTTATAATGTTTTTGTTATAATTGTTATTTTTATATATGTAAGTATATATGGTATAATATGGAGACAGAAAAGTATTTAATAAGAAAGCTTTTAGTGCCATAAAGACTACTCCAGGCCAATCGCATTCCAAAACATCGATGCCTACCAGAAAAATACAAAAGGAGCAAGAAGACCTGTAGGCACCCCAAATAAGTCAAATCAGGCACTAAACATACCCTTCATTCAAAATTCACCACTCACTTATCAGGAATTTCTGAGCCTCTAAAATATATATGTACTCTTGAAAATTATGTCAGCAGTGACTCAAAATTTATAAATAAGAACAAGGCGTACCTTCTTTCAAATCATTGCTTTAGTTATTACCTATTGTTGCTCCTTTGGTTGAGTTCCTCTAGTTCAGACCTCTTTTCTCACTCGAACTCTTCATTATACTGAAGGGAGAAGCCTTCAAATACAGTTGATGGAAAACCAAAGACAAAGATAGCTGAGAAGAGGAAATGCCAGCTTCTTACAGGATAATGTTACTTCCTCTTTATAGAGGAAAAATCAATCTTTTCCTATTGGCTTGCCAAGGTATAAGTAGCAATATAGTTCCTGAATGTCTAACAAAAAGGATATAATTTAATAAATTATTGTACAAAGTTGCACAATAGAATATTATGAGCCAATTAAAATGATTGTTTAGGCGATACTTGGATAGCTCATCAGCTGAGCCCTTGCCTTGCAATCATGAGGTCCAGGGTTAGTTTCTTAGGCCTGGCGCCTGCAACCTTATATGTTGAACTGCAGCATAAATGAAAACTGCTGGGATGGCTCCAGGGCAGAGGATCTCACCTCCCATGGGTGAAGCCCCTCAGTTTGGTTTCCACCCCGTGTGGCCCCACATTCACTTGGATGGAATGAAACCACATCACAATTAATGATGTACAACTATGGAGACTGCTCTGGGCCCTCCCCCTTCTCTCTGTCTCACCTTCTCTCAAAAGAAAGAAAGAAAGAAAGAGAAGGAGGGAGGGAGGGAAGGAAGGAAGGAAGGAAGGAAGGAAGGAAAGAAGAAATGAAGGAAGGAAAAGAAAGAAAGAAAAAGATAGTTTAATGGGAAAAAATTAGTATGGGGAAATCCTTAAAATAAAATGGCAAATGATAAAAATCAGGATATAAAACAGTTTGTGTGTTATGCCCACAGTTTGTTTTACACACACGCACATGTATACTCATGAACACACATACACTATGCATTAAAATGTTAACAGAGGTTAACTTTAGATGTTGGTATTATGAGTTTTTCAAAAATTTTAATATACTTTTGCATATTTTCCAAATATTCTATAATGAAGATTTATATTTTTATAATAAACAAATGGATGTAAAATAGTAAAGGGGTTAGTTGACAGACGAAATGTCCAAACCCGTAGAAAACATTACTGAGTTTATTTGAGCGAAACTGGTGACAATTGCCAGGAAGCAAAATCTCAACAGATAGAGAAAATGCTTCATTCAGAGAATGGAAGTTTTGCAGCTTATTTTATACATTAAAATCAAAGGGAAAGACATTAAGAGGGTTATATGAAATTTATTGGTGGTAGATTAAGGGGATGAGAGAAAGCAAAGCAGGGAATTCTCTGGAATTGGGTAAAAAGTGAATTGGGAAGACAGATACGTCTTTTACATTGGTGGCAACAGGATAGCTAATAATTAACATTTATAGCACACAAAGATGGTATTTGGGGAGCAAGGTAACCATGAGGGGCCCTGTGGTCTCCTGGTCTGGTGAGGTAGGTTGTACCCTGAGGGGTCTGGAAAAAAGGGCATGCTATCTTAGGTGCAAAAAGACAACAGACAGGCTCACATAAGGTAGAGATTGACCTTTGTCAAAGGAACTTACAGGCCATGGGTGTGACTACCCACCATGACCTGCTTTTAGTTATGAATTTTTATGTTCGGACCATCCCATGTGGTTTATTTAGGTCTCTGAGTTTGTAGGGCCCACCATGTAGGCCTCCCTTGAGCTTGTCGAGTTTAATATGTGGCCCGTTTTTCACCACAGGTTGTATATTGGTTTAAACATAGACAAGTTTCTGAAGATGGTAGTTGCCAAAAGTTAATGTGTGGTTTTAATAGACCTGCTTAATTGTGAATTGAAATATGATTTTTTTTTTTACTTTGTTTTCCACATTGTAGGTGCTTTTTAGCAAAAACCCGTGGTACTGCATGATTCAGATCTCCCCAGCACGCACAGAATTTCACATGTTCAATGTTTTGGTCGAATGACTTTTAGATGACTGAGGCTCAGCCTACCGAAGCAATCCAATTTACACTAAGAGTTTCCTTTTAATTTAAAGAGTATTTAAATTTGCCTTAAGTTCCCCAATTGCTACTTGAAAGTTCTGTTAAACATAGAACCAAACCAAAAAAAAAACCCTAGGAAATAAATTTTGCAAAAATAGGAATGAGATGCATTTTTATGAGCAGATATTTGAATATTAAATGCTGGAGGGGAAAAACATGTATTAATTGGAAATAAACTGAAAATCACTTGAAATGTAAATAGGAGACATGACCATAATGCAGAGGTATTAATTTCACATATATGTAAGCATGTGAAGAAGATTATTTTTAAACCGTAATTAGACAAACAAAACAACTGAGCTTGGTGTTTCCCAAAAGTTGGCCAGCCTCGTGGAGAAAAGAGGCTCATAGTTTATGGTATCCAGTACCTAGGGCTTGTTTCCATGGAACTATGAGGAGGTATGTGAGTAGACCTAGATTAGAAGTGGACAACCTTTGGTGTGGCAGAACTTTATCTCTGGGGCTCAGAGGCGTGGATTGTGTTATTTTTTGCTGTCAGACCCCTTCTCTGTCTCCCCTGCTGCTATCTGATGTTTCAGGGAACTATACTTCTCAGGTTCCTACTCTGGCTTGATGAAAGCTTGGTTGGCCAAATGGAAGTTACTGGATAATTGGACTGTGGAGAAGGACAGAAGCCATGGCACTTTTCTCCTTCTCTCTCTACCTTGGATGGTGTCTCTGGTAACACATTTTCTCCTCTTTGGCACCAGTGTCTGTCTACCAGGTGATGCCAAATCCTGGGTTCCATTAACACCCCCTGCTTCCTTTGCCCTTCCAGCCGTAGTAGTTTCCAGCTGTGGCTAATCTCTGTTTGGCTTCTCCTCTCTTTCATCACTTATGTAATGAATTCCCTGTATTAAATTCCCTCCCTAATACTCCAGCAACACAAATAGTTATAATTTAGGTTCATGCTGGGAACTGCACTCCAGCTCAAGGGAACATAGATAATGGAGGCAAAGTGAAGACATTGCAGAGAGCCATTGCACCATCAGATACATTTGTTGTGATGGCAGCAGATAAAATGCAGGGGCTGCAGAAACAGGGGCCTGTTTATGCACAGAGATTTAGAGAGAATTTACCAAGTATGTGTTCAAAGAATAACAAAAATTGGCCACCTTGATAATCCAGGTCTGATGGCTGATAGCTGGTGGGCTGTTTATGTATCATGTTAAGAAGCCATTTATTTCCTTCCCAGTGAACTTTTTGATTCCAAGAACTTGTTCCCTTGAGTAGAAGCCTTCTGGGAACATTCAAATTTAATAAAATTTGAACAAAGCCTGAATACGGGAGGAAGCCTTTCCTTGCTATGCTAAGCATGATTGGGTAACAGAGTGTATGTAATTTTTTTAAAAACCACTCTGGGATAATTACTAGCTGCTTTTTAAATTTTAAAATTCTCTACTTTGTATTTAATGTCAGGACTATAATTTGTGAAATAAAAGAATTATTGGTTGCTACAGTTTTGTCATGCATGGGAAATCCTCATGACAGAGGCAGTGATAGAACACTTATTAACTGTGCCCTATGAAGAAAGAGGGCACCCGGATGTGCTCAGTATAGAGTAGATAAAAATCTTTGTTGAATAAATGCATGCATAGCTAAAACCATCAGTGAACAGGAATGAGTCCTGTTGGGACTTACTACTAGTATTTTTTAAACTAGGATTTGAAAAAGGGCAAGAGCAGTGTGGGATTTCAGAAGACCCAAGGGGCAGGGTGGAGAGAATGAGTAGCAACCGTGTGAGGCAGAAGTAGGGAGGGAGTTGTAAAATGAGGCAGGCTTTGCTTGTCAGATTAAGCCATTTTGATTTTCTTTTGTAAGAGGGCACAGAACTTTTCTGCGTTGAGGAGTGACATGATCAAGTCCGTGCTTTGCAGTTTTTTTGCATGTACAAATTCAATAAATAATTGTCAAATTAAATTTTTGAAGGATGATAACGGAACAGCAGCTAAAAATTCTTCTGAATATAATTACAGTCAGTGTTTTAAGTTGGGAACATTTTCAAGCTAGGTGTGGTTAACACCTGTTGTTGGTTTCCTAGCAACCATGCATCTTTTCAGTGGAGAAATCAGAAGGGTCATTTGAGCATCACTTAGAATCACTCGAAGTATGTTGCAAAGGAGACATTCACTTCATTTGTTCCCTGAGCTTCCAGGGAATACTTGTCAAGGGTAGAGGCATGACTGAGATGTGGGGTGAGGACGGGGCCGTGCTTCTGCAGGAGGGTTGGGAGCACCAGATGAGAAAAACAGGCCAGTGCTCTCCCATGCATGCTCCCATCAGAAAGTCTTCACAGAAAACTTACAGACAGAGGAATTCGCAGAGAGTCTCAGATGATATGGGAGGCAGGAGGCTGTCAGAGGAGCTTTGAGGGTGAGATATGGGTGAGGAAGAACAGACAGAAGGAGTGAGGGACAGAGACATCATCAAGACACTGAGCATGCTTTTAGTAATCCTTAGAACAATCTGGTAGAAAGTTGTTACCATGCCCAGATTATAAAATGAGCAGAGATCCATAGAAGTTAAGTGGTTTGACCAAACTAGACAGTCTAGGGCCTCATCACTGCAGGGACACGGTGCCAGCACAGGACTCATTGACTCACCTTGGTCACCTGTGACCAACTTGTGCTCAGTCTACTCTCTGCTGATCTTCTTTGACCTGTCCTCGGCATTTGCACCTTTCCCACTCAAAACATCGTACAGTTCCTGTCCCCACCCCACCCCTCCAGGTGCTACTTCTAAGCATCCATGACAGGCATGTCTTCCTCTGGCTACCCCCTCCTCTAAGAGGTGGTATTTCCCAGAGCTCCATAGTCTTTTCTCTTTTCACCTACAAACCCTATACTGTGATTTGCCTACCACCCTGACTTCAGTGTCCACTCACATGGAGCTGATGACCTGTAAATATCGGTCTCTGCTTTGAACAGTTCAGCTTCCTCCAGTCCCATAAGTTTCAGCTTGTGTGTGAATATCCCACATCACTTCAAATACCAAAGCAGAACCCATCATTCCTCTCCTAAAGATCCCATTATATTCAAAATTCTGTTATGTGTTCCATCTCAGGGGACAATGTGTTTCAGAAACATGGCCACTGCCTCTCTGGGGTTCTTCTCTGATCACAATAATCTAAATCTGTGATCACAGGAACTGAAATTACATCACAACCAAAATTGATGCCAGCATGTCTTTTCCAAAAGGGGAAAAAGAAATCTTGATCTGCCATATGCATTTTAGAAACTGGATTGTAGCTTTGTCCCAGATAAGAGATTTGGTCAGTAAAGCTCTCACTCCCCACTCCCACTTCTCACTATCATGAACGATGTTTTTCCTGAGTATCAGGTGAGAAGAGGGGCAAGAAGGAGAGGAGGAAGGGTAGGAGGAGACCCTTATAGAACATGGTCAGCCAACTGCTGGGAATGAAGTCAGTTGCCTAGCAACAGTACCTTCTCCTCACCTCCCCCTAGATATCAATTTGTGATATTCCATTCTGTCCTCCTTTCCTTTATGACTGCTCTCAGTGTGTATTTTAACTAGATTTTACATAATAGAATTGGAAGGTAGGAGATGTATATATCGTATTATTGTGCTTACATGGCTAAAGACGAAATTTGTGGATCATAGAAAAACACACAATTCTTCAAATAAAGATAATCTCTTTGGCCATTATTTACTTAACTAGTGTTTATTGACTGTGATTGCAACCTGCCTGACACTCCACACAATACTAAGTTGAAAAATCTTCCATAGGAAGTTTCAAAAACAGAAATGAGTCTCTTGTGTCCAAGAAGGAGGAAGAATTGGCCAAGAGATCATACATTTACAATTCTAACTGTGAGAACACATGTGGATTGCTGGACATAATATAAAAATATCAAAAATCAATTACATTACTATACAACAGCAACAAACATCTGAAAAATACCATTTGCAACATCAAGAAAACCCCAGGATACCTAGGCATTAAATTAAGAGGTGATGTACAAGACTTGTGTAGAGAAAATTGTAAAAGTGTATGGAAAAACTATTTTAAGAAATCTAAACAAATGGAAATACCTACCATGTTTGTGGATGGAAAGATAAAATCCTAAAGAAGTCATTTCTCCCCAAAGTAATCTGTGAGTCTAATAGACTTGAGATGAAAATCCCAATGGGTATTTTATGGCTCTTCATAAGCTGATTCTAAAAGTGATACAAATAAAAGGCCAATAACAGCCACGGTAATTTTTTTTTTTAAGATTTATTTATTGTTTTTGACAGAGAGAGAGACACAGAGTCAGAGACAGAGAGAAGGGGGAGGGCCCCAAACAGTCTCCATAGTTGTACATCATTGGTTTTTCCACATAGTTTCATTCCACAGGTGGGCGGGGCTGCACAGGGCAGGAACTGGGCCAGGGTCTCACCCTGGTGAGAACCGAACTGGGGGCACTCCTCAGTTCAGCATGTGGCTCCACACAGGCCAGGGTCAGGACACGTTCCTCGGTCCCCCGGGTTGCAAAGCGAGCGCCCAACCCACTGAGCCATCCCGGCCTCCCCCCATGGTAATTTTAAATGCAAAGAACATGACAGAGGTTTATCCTACCAGATGTTAGGATTTCATACAATGCTATAAGAATTATGACAATGTGACGTTGGTGCAAAAATGGGAAAAGCGGACCACTGAAACAGAATGGGGACTGCTGAAACAGACGTATGCGTGAAGGAGCCCTGATACACAACAGCGGTAGAATTACCTATCAGTGGGGGAAAGTTGGACACATTAGCAAATAGTCCTGGGAAAACTAGCTATCCATAGAGAGAGAGAGAGAAAAAAAAATATATATATATCTATATCTATATATATCTATATATATCTATATATATCTATATATCTATATATATATATAGATATATATATATGTAATCACCTTACACCAGAAGCAAACATCTTTTGCAGAGAGCATAAATAACAAAATTAAAACTTTAATGTTGAGGGCCAAAGGTGAAGCCAGCCACATAACAAGGAGTCAGGCAGAACGCTGAGTCCTCGGAGGCCCTGTCAGAAATGGTTGACCTTGGCTACGCTTGTGGTGTTCCGGAGAAAAATGAAATAGGTGGATCTTGGCCTGCAAACATCCCACTTTTGTCTGTCTCAAATGCCGAGGATAGAGATAATAAAAACAAAATAGGTCTTAAACGAACAAAGTCTCAATAAATACACAGTTGACCTGGGGCTGTTGTTCCTCAGTCAGAGGTTCTGTCGAGCCCCCGCTTTTCTCTAAGTTTGTCCCTGTGTCTCTTCAATCCTTGTGCCACTCCCTCTCGGTATTCTGTGACTGCTGCGCTGGATGCGGCAAGTGGCGCTCAAACAGGGATGGGAAGAGGGAGGACTTAAAACACAGAGGATTCAGCTGCAAAGGAACCACCGCACTGGACAGAGTTGAGACCGTAAGTGGGTGAAGGGAATTCACTAGGCTAACATGTGGGGATCTGATAGTTCTGCTAGAAAACACTATATACAACTTTTGTAATGTTCGCTTGCTGCTCTGGGGTGCAAAATGTTCGCCAAAGTTAAGGAGGTTTTTAGAAGTTGTGATGGAACATAGTCTGTGGTTTCCTGAGGAAGGGACTTTAGATATGGAGACATAGCAACAACTAGGAAGACAGCTCAAGGCAGCACATACAAAGGGAGCCACTCATCCTGTGGATACATTTTCCTTGTGGAATTTATTGCCTTGTTGATTGATCCTTTGAGGGAACAATATACAAAGGGGAATTACATGACATGGCCATGCAGACAGATGACAAAGATGAGGAGGAAAAAAAAAGAAGGTTGAACAAGTGGATCAGGGACAGATAGATAGAATGGAGGAAGATGCATTTCCTAAGATTACTAAAATTTATCCTAGCTTGCCAAAGTTTGCTGATTTATGCTTAAACGATGAACTTCCCATGCCCCTATCTCCACCACTATCTTTTTTTTTTTTTCTGAACAATGTTTATTGTCTCCATTACAGTTAGCTTTACATCAAAACAAGGTTCTCTCTGGAACCAGAGGAAAGTAATAAGCTACAACTCAGTTGGACTTTTCTGCCAGCAGGAGGGCCCCAGAAAAGGGGCTGCTAAGGTGTCCCAGCAGCTGCCAAGACCTTTTGTCTTAGGGACATCCATGCTCTCCCCTTTCCTGGTGTTCAACCAGATCTTAAGCATTTAAACTGGTAATAAAAAAGAATAGTAGTTAGATCTAAAAACCATGGGTTAATTAATCAGGACATTGTCAAACTAGGGAAGCACCCTGGGAATCCCTTACCTCCTAGTTCACTTTGTAACTTTGTAAAAAAAAAAAGTCTTTTAAGGTTTTTCTGATTCGCAGTAAATTTCCAAGGTCTTCTCCAAAAGATAAAAGACAAATGAGACTGCTACAGCCTGATGGGCCAACTGAAGAAAAAAAAAAAGTTCTTTTAAATACAAGTGGCTAAACTCTCAAGCCAGATCCTTCCCCCTCCTTTTTGTTTCAGGCTCTTTAAAACTATAGGGAAGCAAATAAAAATCTTGTCTTTGTGATTGTTGACACTTCTGTTTATGTATTGACCTGATATCTCTGTATGCTTTATATATAAAATAGTATCTCTGCCTCCAGATGGTATTACCAAATTATAATATTTAAATGACTTTAGGAAGTTAATGGCTTAAATAAATAAAAATTAACCCAAGTTCTTTTCAAGATCATGTGATCTAAAAAGAAATTTACTAAGGCTGGTTTAAGATTTTTTTTTTTTAATTTTTTAATATTTTTATTTATTTATTTTTGAGAGAGAGAGAGAGAGAGAGAGATACAGAGACAGAGAGAGAATGGAACTGGGGGAGCTCCCAGTTCAACATATGATTCCTCACAGGCTGGGGCCGGGACTCGACGATCCTCGGTCCCCAGCACTGCAAAGTGAGCGCTTAACCCACTGAGCCATCCCGGCTTCCCCTAAGATTTTTTTAATGAGGGTTTAAAAGATAAAGAGTTATTTATAAACATCTTCAGTAGCAATTATATTATATATGATATTATCAAACAAAAACCTATGCTTCTAGAGGTTACAAAATATGTTTATAAATTCATAAATGGAAAGGTTAGTTTTTGCTTTTCAATTGTCAGTAAAAACTAAGGTTCTTAAGGTTATAGATACTAATTAATATAAAGGAGATTTTACATGTAGTTAAGATGTACGTGTTTTATAAAGGTATAAGATATAAAGATACATTTTTAAAGAAACTAAAAAAAAATTTTGTCATGAAAATGGTTATGTCTAAATGAGTACAAGGAGACAAATTAAAAAGGATTTAAAAATTCTAAAAGTTTTAAAAAAGTTTTATGTATAATAAAGCTAAACAAGACTAAAATGCTGGATTAGGCAAGGGGTTCTCGGACTGGTAGTCTGCTATTAAAATTAAAAGGTTTTATGCCTGAGAAAAAGCAAAGATTCTATAAGGAATTATTTCAATGTCTTTAGCAACAGAAACAGGGATAACTAGAAAACAGAAAACAATGCAATCGGAGATCAGAAAAAGGCCAGACTTTTGGCCACAATGATAAATGGGGACTACAAGTGGTACCAGAAAAAATCCAAACTAAAACCCCATTTCAATATTTAGGATTTCTGATTGATAATAAAAATATCAAACCTCAAAAGGTAAAAATAAAAATAGAGGATTTAAAGACATTGAATGATTTTCAACAGCTGTTGGGAAACATTAATTGGGTACGACCTTGCTTAGGCATCAGTATTCATCAATTGTCTGACTTATTTACTATCTTACAAGGGGACTCTGACCCTGCTTCTCCTCAGGAAGTATGACTCCTGAAGGTCTTGCTGAGTTACAACTTGTTAATCAAGCTTTACAACAGGCTCAATGTACAAGAGTTGACCCTACCTTAGACATAATAATATTAATTGTTGGTACACAAAAAACTCCTACAAAAATTATAGGACAAAAAAACAAAACCGTGTGCCATTTTAGAATGGCTACATTTGTCCCATCAACCTAATTGGCCGATTGTACCATATCCTCTATTGGTTGGAAAATTAATTAGTCAGGGCAGAAATAGAACTCTACAACTAATTGGACAAGAACCTAAAAAAATTTTCGTTCCCTTTTCTCAAAATCAAATTCAACAGTTATTACAATGTGATTATGATTGGCAAATAGCCTTGGCCTGTTATCCCAGGAGTATAGACAATCATTATGCTCATGATATACAGTATTTAAAATTAACTGAGTTTATTTTTCCAAAAATAGTTGTTAATTTTCCTATATTTTAAGCACTGACTGTCTTTACTGACAGATAATCCAAAGGTCAAGTTAGTTATTATAACATTAGGGTCTTTAAAATAATTGATACCACTAAAGTGCCTCCCCAACAATCTGAATCAATAGCGGCACAAACGGTATTATAGGATTTTTCATGCCCGCTCAATATTGTTTCTGATTCTCAGTATATAGTACAATTAATTAAACAATTAGAGACTGCCCAAATAAAATACACCAAAGATGAGCAAAATTTTCATTTATTTGTAAATATTTGATCCCAATTAAGGACAAAAACTCATCCCCTATTTATTACTCATATTAGATCTCATACAGAACTTCCTGGACCATTAAATAAAGGTAATTATAAAGCTGATAAACTTATTGGGTTTGATAAAACAAAGGCTCAACATTCTCATTCAGTTCATCATCAATCTACAAAAATACTAAGGCATCTATTTCAGGTTACTAAAAATCAGGCTCGACAAATTATTAAATCCTGTAAAACTTGCCACCTTTTAACTCCTTCAGAACCAGCATTGGGATCCCCAAGGACATAAACCTAGTCATATTTGACAAATAGATGTAACACACACACCTTCTTTTGGTAAAGTAGCTGCAGTCCATATTAACATAGATACTTATTCCCAGTGCCTGTGGGCTACTGCCTCTTCTAAAAAAAACCAAACATACAAAACACAAAAAAACTACTAAACAAACTATTAACCATTGTTGGCACACCTTTTCAGTATTAGGTATTTCAAAAATCATAAGAACACATAATGGTCCCTGTTATACTAATGTCCATTTTCAAAAATTTTACAACATGCTTCATATCAACCATATAATAAAAATTCCTTACAATCCACAGGGTCAGGCTATTATTAAACATGCTCATTAAACATTAAAAAATCAAATTAAAAAACAAAAAATGGAAAATAATGGGGAGATTATAAGACACGCCTTGAAAGCAATTACATCAAGCCTTGTTGTATACTTTACATTTTTTAACTTGTGGTGAAGACAATCAGACGCCCATGGAAAACCATTGAAATACTATACAATACTAATGGGAAATTTAAATATAACATTGGAAGAAGGTTTATACAATATACAGTGTATGTCCTGTATACTTACTCAATGTTTAAATCATACTTTAACAGGCCCACATTTTATGATACTATCTCAACCTCCCTTTGCTTGGATGCCCACAAATGTTACAGAAGCATGGTCTCAAAACAGTGCTGAAATCCTAATTAAGGCTATAATAGACTATCTACAGAGCCACACTAAAAGATTCTTAGAAATATTAATCTTTGGGATTGTTACATTAATTGGAGTGGTTATTGGAGTAGCCACAGCCACTATGGCTATACATCAGTCTATTTAGACTGCCAAATTTGTGGACACTAATAAAAAATTTTACTACCTCTTTATAAACCCAAAAAAGTATACCGTAGATAAATATTTAAAAGTTGAGCTTGCCAGGCTTAAACAATCTATGCTATGGCTAGGAGATCGGGTTACTGGATTAGAACACTGGCTCCAGCTCCAGTGCCACTATAATTATAAACATGTTTGTGTTACTGCCGTTATTCATAATGATACAGAGACTAATTGGACAATGATTAAAAACTTGTTACTTGGAGCATGGGAAAAACATAATAATACTCTTAATTAAAAAAACTACATCCTGGGGAAAGCCGGGACGGCTCAGCGGGTTGAGCGCTCGCTTTGAGGCCACGAGGACCGAGGATCGAATCCCGGCTCCGGCCCAGGCAGGACCCACGTGCTGAACTGGGGAGTTCCCACAGTTCGGTTCTCTAGCTGTCTCTGTCTCTGTCTCTCTCTCTATCTGTCAAAA